>PQFF01000109.1:1286607-1299530 GCA_003547095.1 Diversispora epigaea | reverse complement strand
AGTGAGTATTTAATTTTATAATTATTGAAATCAATGTTTTAATATTATATAACAATTCTCTAATCAATAATAAACTATCAATATAAATTATATTACAGTCTGTGAGTATTTAATTTTATAATTATTGAAATCAATAATATTATATAACAATTCTCTAATCAATAATAAACTATCAATATAAATTATATATTATAGTGTGTGAGTATTTAATTTTATAATTATTGAAATCAATGTTTCAATATTACATAACGATTCTCTAATCAATAATAAACTATCAATATAAATTATATTACAGGGAGTGAGTATTTAATTTTATAATTATTGAAATCAATGTTTTAATATTATATAACAATTCTCTAATCAATAATAAACTATCAATATAAATTATATATTATAGTGTGTGAGTATTTAATTTGTTAATTATTGAAATCAATGTTTTAATATTATATAACGACTCTCTAATCAATAATAAACTATCAACATAAATTATATTACAGCGAGTGAGTATTTAATTTTATAATTATTGACATCAATGTTTTAATATTATATAACAATTCTCTAATCAATAATAAACTATCAATATAAATTATATTACAGCGAGTGAGTATTTAATTTTATAATTATTGAAATCAATGTTTTAATATTATATAACAATTCTCTTATCAATATAAATTATATTACAGTCCGTGAGTATTTAATTTTATAATTATTGACATCAATGTTTTAATATTATATAACAATTCTCTAATCAATAATAAACTATCAATATAAATTATATTACAGTTCGTGAGTATTTAATTTTATAATTATTGAAATCAATGTTTTAATATTATATAACAATTCTCTAATCAATAATAAACTATCAATATAAATTATATATTATAGTGTGTGAGTATTTAATTTTATAATTATTGAAATCAATGTTTCAATATTACACTGGTCGAAAATTTATAAAAACTACACCTATCGGGTACCAGATAGGTGTAGTTTTTATAAATTTTCGACCAGTGTTATATAACGATTCTCTAATCAATAATAAACTATCAATATAAATTATATTACAGTTCGTGAGTATTTAATTTTATAATTATTGAAATCAATGCTTTAATATTATATAACAATTCTCTAATCAATAATAAACTATCAATATAAATTATATTACAGTTCGTGAGTATTTAATTTTATAATTATTGAAATCAATGTTTTAATATTATATAACAATTCTCTAATCAATAATAAACTATCAATATAAATTATATATTATAGTGTGTGAGTATTTAATTTTATAATTATTGAAATCAATGTTTCAATATTATATAACGATTCTCTAATCAATAATAAACTATCAATATAAATTATATTACAGTTCGTGAGTATTTAATTTTATAATTATTGAAATCAATGTTTTAATATTATATAACAATTCTCTAATCAATAATAAACTATCAATATAAATTATATATTATAGTGTGTGAGTATTTAATTTTATAATTATTGAAATCAATGTTTCAATATTATATAATGATTCTCTAATCAATAATAAACTATCAATATAAATTATATTACAGCGAGTGAGTATTTAATTTTATAATTATTGAAATCAATGTTTTAATATTATATAACAATTCTCTAATCAATAATAAACTATCAATATAAATTATATTACAGTCTGTGAGTATTTAATTTTATAATTATTGAAATCAATAATATTATAACAATTCTCTAATCAATAATAAACTATCAATATAAATTATATTACAGTCAGTGAGTATTTAATTTTATAATTATTGAAATCAATAATATTATATAACAATTTTCTAATCAATAATAAACTATCAATATAAATTATATTACAGCGAGTGAGTATTTAATTTTATAATTATTGAAATCAATGTTTTAATATTATATTATACAATAATTCTCTAATCAATTATCAATAATATTTTAGTGATCATGGAAAATGTAGTAAATGCCATCAAGATAATACAGGAAGAGATTGGTGCCATCCATGTAATTCCAAGCGATTTCAAAATGAATTTGATGAATGGACAAGTGGAGATAGAGAAATTGATGAATTTATTCAACAAATTCAACTTAATGCAAATAAATATAAAGAAAGTTTTGAATGGATTCCATTTAGCAGACTTGAAAATGTAACATATCTTGCTAAAGGGGGTTTTGGAACAGTATATAAAGCAAATTGGCTTGATGGATTTATTAAATCTTGTATACAAGATGTTTGGCATAGGAATGGTGAACAATGTGTCTGCTTGAAAAGTCTTGATAATTCAACAAATAAAAATGATTTTTTGCAAGAGGTAAATATTTCATGTTATTTAATTTCATTATTCTGAATATACAATAATTTAGTTCTAAGCTAATAAATATTTTAGATTAAAAATCAACTTAAGTTTCGAGGTAAAATTTCAATTGCAATATATGGAATCACTAAAAATCCAACAGAAAATGAATATATGATGGTTATGAACTATGCAAAATATGGTAGTCTTCGAAAAGTGTTGAATAACAAATTTAATGAATTAAATTGGCGGAAAAAATCTTGTATTTTATTTTTCAATATTTTGGGACTTAAAAATATTCATAAAATGGGCTTAATGCATAAAGATTTTCATTCTGGTAATATAGTTAATCAAGGTTTATATTTTGGTTATATTACTGATTTTGGATTGTGCAAACCAGTTACAGAAAATGATCCAGAAAAAATTTATGGTATAATTCCATACATGGCACCTGAAACATTGAGTAGAGGAGAATATACTCAAGCATCTGACATGTATTCTTTTGGTATGGTTATGCTAGAAGTTTTAACTAGTTATCCACCATATTACAATATTCCACATAATGAAAANTATTTCATGTTATTTAATTTCATTATTCTGAATATACAATAATTTAGTTCTAAGCTAATAAATATTTTAGATTAAAAATCAACTTAAGTTTCGAGGTAAAATTTCAATTGCAATATATGGAATCACTAAAAATCCAACAGAAAATGAATATATGATGGTTATGAACTATGCAAAATATGGTAGTCTTCGAAAAGTGTTGAATAACAAATTTAATGAATTAAATTGGCGGAAAAAATCTTGTATTTTATTTTTCAATATTTTGGGACTTAAAAATATTCATAAAATGGGCTTAATGCATAAAGATTTTCATTCTGGTAATATAGTTAATCAAGGTTTATATTTTGGTTATATTACTGATTTTGGATTGTGCAAACCAGTTACAGAAAATGATCCAGAAAAAATTTATGGTATAATTCCATACATGGCACCTGAAACATTGAGTAGAGGAGAATATACTCAAGCATCTGACATGTATTCTTTTGGTATGGTTATGCTAGAAGTTTTAACTAGTTATCCACCATATTACAATATTCCACATAATGAAAACCTTGCAATTGGCATTTGTGAAGGGCTTAAACCTGAAATTAAGTGTGAAATTCCTCAATTTCTCAAAGAAATAATGGAAAGATGCTGGAATTTTGAACCTCTCAATCGTCCAACTGCTAAAGAATTGATAATTCCACTTTACGAATTTGCTGAAAATAAATATAAAGATAATGAAATAAGAAAACAAATAATAAACCAAGTTAAGGCAGCAAATAAGTCAAACAAAAATTTTATTCAATATGATCCAAATGTAATGCATCCTGAAGCAATATATATAAGTAGATATTTGCCTTTTCTGAAATCAAAAAAATTTGAAACACATGCACATGGTAATTGCCTATATTTTTTAGCAATAAACAATCATTTTTTTATAAAATTTTTACATTAAATTAATTATTATTTTAGATACAAAACAATGTGATTTTGTAATTCCTGATATATGTAAGTACTGCATTTCTTGAATCATTTGTTTAATTTATCTAAATGAAATTAACAATCATTAAATTTTCCATAGTTGAAGAAAGGGAAATTCAGGAAAATTAATTGTTAATTTGTTAGGAATTTATTATTTTTTTAGTCTAAATTATTTATTCATTTATTTTTTATTATTTTTTTGATCACTGGGATTATAGAGTATAGCTTTATTTAAACTAAAGCAGACCAGTATGTAATCACTAAAATAAATTTTATTGTCTTAATATTTCAAAAAATCTAAATGGATTATTTATTCTTTGTGTTTATGCAGTTTGTAAATAGTATAAAGGGTGCAATTTAGTATGTATGGATAGAAAATCACTTTGTACATATTTGTACGATTTCATTATTGAAATCAAACAAACTTGACAAGCCATTCATTGACTCTAACCCTAACCCTAACCATAGTATAATTATAACATACTAAGATAATTTCAATCGTTACTACTGTAAATTCCATCGCATTATAATATACTAAAATTCATAATCGTACTATACTAATTTCTGAAACCGTCATCAGGAAGTTTTATTAGGCGTAAATCTCCGTAATTCTTACAAAACGTAAAATTTTCCGTAATTATACGAATATTCTTTCGAAATATTGCGTATATTTACGGAATATTTCGATGCACAATAATTTCGAAAAAATATCTACCGTAAAATTACGGATTTTTAGACACCTCGAAAAAATTCTGCAAAAATATTCGTAATTTTATACGTATTATTATGAGATATAAAATTTGTGTAAATTTTTGCGTAAATTTTTGCGTAAATTTTCGCTGCGTAAATTTCCATAAATTTTTGCATAAATTTTTGCGTAAGTTTTTGCACAGGAAATATCTATCATAAAAAAAATTATGTGTAATTTTATGAAAATATTTTTCGTTTTTTATGGCATTTTTCGCAACGTAATTTACAAAATTTTTTAAGTACCAAATACACTTTTTTTTTGTTGTTTTTTTATTTAATAGAATTAAAATATTCTTTAAATATAAAATATAAAATATAAAATATAAATATAAGATATAAAAATATTTAAAATAATCTGAAGTATTTCGAAGAACTACATTATACGATATAAAAACATTTAAAATAATCGAGTATTCACAGAACACGATATAAAAATATTTAAAATAATCGAGTATTTCGCAGAACTGCATTATAAAATAAAATTATTTTAACTCCTAATACTAAAACCTTCTGACATTACTTCTTCTTCTGTTTCTTCTCTTGAAAATTCTTCAACTCTCTCTTTCTTTTCCTTTTCCTTTTTTTCTTTGGTCTTCTTCTTCAGATGTCTCAGATATCGTTCGTGAACCATCTTCTTCCTCCTCTTCTTCACCTGTTTGTTCATCAAAACTTTCCTCTTCAAATTCAAAATTTTCGCCTCTTTCTATTTTGGTCTACAGATAACAAATAATTATAAATATTTCAGGTATTTCGTAAAAATACTAATTTTTTTGATATTGATATATTCTACTCACTTTATTTTTTTCTATCAGTTTTCATACAACTTCGTCATTTATTTTAATAGACCCATTTTTTGGATTTAATAAAAACTGACAGATTGAAATGGCAAAAGCTAGTTTTTCTTTTGATATTTTTTTTATATTTGATCAAGTTTTTTGAATAATTCGACCACTTCAGGTCAATCCGCTATCCTGTCTTTGTTCACTCAATTTTTTATAGGCTTCTTTAACCTGTTGAGATTCTTTCCAAGCTTTAATAACACCTGGAGGAGATTTGGTGTTTATTGAAGGTAGCTGAAGTTCTCCGAATACTGCAAATATCGACGAACGTACTTGCGAAGCTATTGTTCCTCTCAAGCTTCGATGTTTCGCAAGCAACTGTTAGGTTTCAAAATTTTCAGTTAGATTTAATCATAATTGAAAATGTGAATCAACTAAAAACTTACCTTGGAATGAATATATTTTCCAAAGTAAAAACTCCATTGTTTGTCCTCCCATCCTCCGAAATACTCCGGATATTCTGTCTCTGCATATTTAGAAGNAATTAAGTGTGAAATTCCTCAATTTCTCAAAGAAATAATGGAAAGATGCTGGAATTTTGAACCTCTCAATCGTCCAACTGCTAAAGAATTGATAATTCCACTTTACGAATTTGCTGAAAATAAATATAAAGATAATGAAATAAGAAAACAAATAATAAACCAAGTTAAGGCAGCAAATAAGTCAAACAAAAATTTTATTCAATATGATCCAAATGTAATGCATCCTGAAGCAATATATATAAGTAGATATTTGCCTTTTCTGAAATCAAAAAAATTTGAAACACATGCACATGGTAATTGCCTATATTTTTTAGCAATAAACAATCATTTTTTTATAAAATTTTTACATTAAATTAATTATTATTTTAGATACAAAACAATGTGATTTTGTAATTCCTGATATATGTAAGTACTGCATTTCTTGAATCATTTGTTTAATTTATCTAAATGAAATTAACAATCATTAAATTTTCCATAGTTGAAGAAAGGGAAATTCAGGAAAATTAATTGTTAATTTGTTAGGAATTTATTATTTTTTTAGTCTAAATTATTTATTCATTTATTTTTTATTATTTTTTTGATCACTGGGATTATAGAGTATAGCTTTATTTAAACTAAAGCAGACCAGTATGTAATCACTAAAATAAATTTTATTGTCTTAATATTTCAAAAAATCTAAATGGATTATTTATTCTTTGTGTTTATGCAGTTTGTAAATAGTATAAAGGGTGCAATTTAGTATGTATGGATAGAAAATCACTTTGTACATATTTGTACGATTTCATTATTGAAATCAAACAAACTTGACAAGCCATTCATTGACTCTAACCCTAACCCTAACCATAGTATAATTATAACATACTAAGATAATTTCAATCGTTACTACTGTAAATTCCATCGCATTATAATATACTAAAATTCATAATCGTACTATACTAATTTCTGAAACCGTCATCAGGAAGTTTTATTAGGCGTAAATCTCCGTAATTCTTACAAAACGTAAAATTTTCCGTAATTATACGAATATTCTTTCGAAATATTGCGTATATTTACGGAATATTTCGATGCACAATAATTTCGAAAAAATATCTACCGTAAAATTACGGATTTTTAGACACCTCGAAAAAATTCTGCAAAAATATTCGTAATTTTATACGTATTATTATGAGATATAAAATTTGTGTAAATTTTTGCGTAAATTTTTGCGTAAATTTTCGCTGCGTAAATTTCCATAAATTTTTGCATAAATTTTTGCGTAAGTTTTTGCACAGGAAATATCTATCATAAAAAAAATTATGTGTAATTTTATGAAAATATTTTTCGTTTTTTATGGCATTTTTCGCAACGTAATTTACAAAATTTTTTAAGTACCAAATACACTTTTTTTTTGTTGTTTTTTTATTTAATAGAATTAAAATATTCTTTAAATATAAAATATAAAATATAAAATATAAATATAAGATATAAAAATATTTAAAATAATCTGAAGTATTTCGAAGAACTACATTATACGATATAAAAACATTTAAAATAATCGAGTATTCACAGAACACGATATAAAAATATTTAAAATAATCGAGTATTTCGCAGAACTGCATTATAAAATAAAATTATTTTAACTCCTAATACTAAAACCTTCTGACATTACTTCTTCTTCTGTTTCTTCTCTTGAAAATTCTTCAACTCTCTCTTTCTTTTCCTTTTCCTTTTTTTCTTTGGTCTTCTTCTTCAGATGTCTCAGATATCGTTCGTGAACCATCTTCTTCCTCCTCTTCTTCACCTGTTTGTTCATCAAAACTTTCCTCTTCAAATTCAAAATTTTCGCCTCTTTCTATTTTGGTCTACAGATAACAAATAATTATAAATATTTCAGGTATTTCGTAAAAATACTAATTTTTTTGATATTGATATATTCTACTCACTTTATTTTTTTCTATCAGTTTTCATACAACTTCGTCATTTATTTTAATAGACCCATTTTTTGGATTTAATAAAAACTGACAGATTGAAATGGCAAAAGCTAGTTTTTCTTTTGATATTTTTTTTATATTTGATCAAGTTTTTTGAATAATTCGACCACTTCAGGTCAATCCGCTATCCTGTCTTTGTTCACTCAATTTTTTATAGGCTTCTTTAACCTGTTGAGATTCTTTCCAAGCTTTAATAACACCTGGAGGAGATTTGGTGTTTATTGAAGGTAGCTGAAGTTCTCCGAATACTGCAAATATCGACGAACGTACTTGCGAAGCTATTGTTCCTCTCAAGCTTCGATGTTTCGCAAGCAACTGTTAGGTTTCAAAATTTTCAGTTAGATTTAATCATAATTGAAAATGTGAATCAACTAAAAACTTACCTTGGAATGAATATATTTTCCAAAGTAAAAACTCCATTGTTTGTCCTCCCATCCTCCGAAATACTCCGGATATTCTGTCTCTGCATATTTAGAAGTAGCTTTCTTTAAATATTTTCGATCAGGATATATTTTCTTCTTTATTGTTATATTAGCAATCTTCAGAACAAGTTCCTATTTTAAAATATTTTGTGAGTGAAATTTTGGTTAAACAAAAACTTTATAAATAAATACTTACATTTATAAAATCTTTACGGTGCATGTAGTCTGATACAGCCATTTCACTTGCTTCCAGCATTCTTCGTATATCGGATATTTCTTTTTCTAATTTCTCAAATTTGCTTAGAAAAACTTTACCATCTTTATGAGTAAGAGGAGCATCATCTAAATAAAAGAATATTAATTTTAAAATTATTTGTATATTGTAAAACATTTTCGAAAGAATTCGAAATACTACCGTCAGAATGTTCTTCAATTTCTTCAACTCTGGTCGTTGTTCTTCGTTTCTTTCTAGCAGGAGATGATAATGATACTATTGCTTCTTCTACATCTGGTGGTGTTGTTGGTGTTGTTTGTCTTATTGGTGTTGTTGGTCTTGTTGTTATTAATACGACTGGTTGTGTTATTGGTGTTGTTGTTGCAGTAACATCTGTTGTTACAGCAGCGGCAGCTGAAGTTGATGCAGCTGGTGTTGATTTAGCAGAAGTTGATGATTTGCGAAAGCTTTTTTTGGTAAATTTTGATTTCCCCGTTACAAGATTGGCAAAATTTTGATTGTCTTTCTTTTGTTTTCGATAATAAGAAAGTAATCCTTTTTGATGTTCTGACATTTTTGATTTTTCTAAAACTATTAAAAAGTATTTAAGTAATGTTTGAAATTTTTAATTTGGTTTTATTTTTCTAAAACTATTACTATCTAAGTAATATTTGAAATTTCTGAAGAAAACATCTAGAATTTCAGTTCTTTATATATTGTATTCTGCTATCAACTTACGAAATATTTGTTAACTCTTCATAATTATCTTCTTACATCTTTACATATATGACGCATGTGTATTATTTAATTAATAAATCGTTTCGAAGGATTGCATAATAATTATGTGAAATTATAAATAGTTTTGTTAAAAATTCGTTGATATATAATGTATTTCATTATTATCTAATATTTAATGCATTAAAAGAAAAATCTGTTAATTATCTCCTTACATTTTATTGAATCATTAAAGAAAATCTTTTAATTATCTCTTTACATCGTTGTATTAATCAAAAATTGATGTTTCTGAAATTTATTAAAAATTATAATTACTTATTATTTTCCAATCCTCCCTTATTTTATGATATTAAATTTTATTAATATATTTATAAAATAAAATTTGACCTTTAACACGTAAAACAGTATTATCGAATATTTCCACATGCAATGATCCATAAACTTTATTCTAAATGTAATTCATACATTCATTAAATAAGTTATTATCCTTCATTATNAAAGCTTTTTTTGGTAAATTTTGATTTCCCCGTTACAAGATTGGCAAAATTTTGATTGTCTTTCTTTTGTTTTCGATAATAAGAAAGTAATCCTTTTTGATGTTCTGACATTTTTGATTTTTTCTAAAACTATTAAAAAGTATTTAAGTAATGTTTGAAATTTTTAATTTGGTTTTATTTTTCTAAAACTATTACTATCTAAGTAATATTTGAAATTTCTGAAGAAAACATCTAGAATTTCAGTTCTTTATATATTGTATTCTGCTATCAACTTACGAAATATTTGTTAACTCTTCATAATTATCTTCTTACATCTTTACATATATGACGCATGTGTATTATTTAATTAATAAATCGTTTCGAAGGATTGCATAATAATTATGTGAAATTATAAATAGTTTTGTTAAAAATTCGTTGATATATAATGTATTTCATTATTATCTAATATTTAATGCATTAAAAGAAAAATCTGTTAATTATCTCCTTACATTTTATTGAATCATTAAAGAAAATCTTTTAATTATCTCTTTACATCGTTGTATTAATCAAAAATTGATGTTTCTGAAATTTATTAAAAATTATAATTACTTATTATTTTCCAATCCTCCCTTATTTTATGATATTAAATTTTATTAATATATTTATAAAATAAAATTTGACCTTTAACACGTAAAACAGTATTATCGAATATTTCCACATGCAATGATCCATAAACTTTATTCTAAATGTAATTCATACATTCATTAAATAAGTTATTATCCTTCATTATATTACGAAGTATTGTATTATTATTTATTAATTAAATATTAATATGTATTATCTTTTATTATATTACGAAGTATTGTCTATCAATATTAAGGGATATGTATTATTATTTATTAATTAAATATGTATTGTTTTTCATTACATTACGAAGTATTGTCTATCAATATTTATATTAAGGGATGTGTATTATTATTTATTAATTATAAATATTCACTAGGAAACGGGAACCGTTGTAAGTCCGGAGCAAAATTTAAGATTTTTATTACAATTAAAAAAAGTTACAATGATATAATACAAACATTATCTTGTGACAGGACAGATCATGTAAACACCCAATCAGCTTCTCGAAAGTGAACAGACAGACATCACGTGTGAGTTATTAGTTTTCATAGTGCGTAGACCATAAAGTCCTACGTTACACTCCGGACAATTATATTACGAAGTATTGTCTATCAATATTAATGTATTATCTTTGTCTATCAATCTCAATCTTAAGGAATGTATTGTATATCAATATTAAGAAAAAGCAGTATTATTTATTATTTTCACAAATAAAAATGCAAATACTTTTTAAAGCAAAATAAAATGATAAAAGAATGATAGAATTATTGAAGCAAAGTTTTCTTGATATAAAGGAAATGAAATGTTGCATGAAAACTTTATTTATATATAAATTATATAATATAAATATTATTTTAAAATATGTATTTATTTACAAAATATTCATTTTTTTTATCAAATCGTGGAACTATATGTACTATTTCTTCGATCGCTTCTATTTCTATAAAATTGTACTTTTCTACTAACTCCAACCAAGGACAACCATAAACAAATGGAGTATTCCGGGACTTAAAATCATACTATTGCACAAGTGCAAGATGCAATGATTTATTTAGTAATACCTTTGCTGAAATCGTTGTTTTTTAAAAATATGATTTCGATATCAAAAAGATATCAATACTACATCACAAAAATATCCCTGCGATATAACTATTTAAAATATGACAATTATATCGTGACGATATTATAAAGATATCATTATGATATCGTTGCTATATTTATAAATATCACTATGATATTATATAATACCTTCAGGATATTATATAAAACTAAAAAATTTAATATTATTAAATATTTTTACGATATTGTTTCGAGAATATACAATACTGAAATGATACCAAAATTATATTTTTTTATTATTAAATGATATCTCCGCAATATTTTGATAAAATTAAATTATGAAATATTGATTTTATTTTACAACGATATCTTTACAATATTTTTAAAAATTCAAAAATATTTAAATATCTCAGCGATATTTTTAATATCTTAATGATATCGAAAGAATATTAATATGATAATTTTTCTTTTTTGAAATAATATATCTGNGATATTTTGATAAATTAAATTATGAAATATCAATTTTATTTCGAAACAATATCTTTATGATATTTTTAAAATTCAAAATATTTCAGTGATATTTTTTATTTATTTTTAATATCTTAACGATATCGAAAAGATAATTTTTCTTTTTAAAATAATATATTTTTGCAATATTTTAATAAAATTAAAATTATAAAATATTTCGCAATAATATCTTTACAATATTTTAAAATTCAAAATATATGATATCAAAAAGATATTAATATGATAATTTTTGAAATAATATTTTGATAAAATTAAAATTATAAAATTATACAAGTATATTTGATCGACATATAGTATATTCTACTCTTAACAAAAATCAAAAGAAGGTTTTGTTTACAGAGTCCCTCAAGCTTTGGATCACTAAGCTCGGTGATCAGGCTAGATCAGGTTAGCGAGGCTAGTACCAAGCCATTACTGGAATTCCACCAGAGTTCGTAAGTGAACTACTCATGTCGATTATGCTCTGTAAGGTTTACCCGACTGAACAACCGACGAAGCATCACGGGAACCGGACGATAAGTTGCCCAAACTATACACCCTTTTTAGCCTTAGGAAGGGATAGTCCTTATCCGAGTAGAGCTGCAGTACTCGAGGTCCTTAGGTTGGACCAGACACATTTGCCTTGTTAAATGGTAGCATAACCATTAACCGTTAATAGTATAGGTTTTCAAATCTATTTATATACACAATTAATAAAATATAAAAATATTATGGGATTAAAAATTTGTTAAATACTCATTTGAAAAATTTTTATTTAAATTTTCACAATTTTGAAACGATAATCAAAATAATATTATATAAACAATTAAATATTAAAAATATCAAGAAATAATTAAATATTAAAAATATCAAATAATATTATATTGTCATAATTATTTAATAAAAATATATTTAAAATATATTATTAATTACATATTACTATTATTATTATTATTAATATTACTATTACTATTACTATTACTATTATTATTTATTATTATTATTATTATTA
>PQFF01000109.1:1256853-1272455 GCA_003547095.1 Diversispora epigaea | reverse complement strand
TAGAACGCACCGTTCTAGTGCGTTCTCTGGACGTTTCGTATATATAGCGTCCTAGAACGCCTCTATATAATTCTGGATGTAATCAATAATAAACTAATCAATATAAATTATATTACAGCGAGTGAGTATTTAATTTTATAATTATTGAAATCAATGATTAATATTATATATCAATTCTCTAATCAATAATAAACTAATCAATATAAATTATATTACAGCGAGTGAGTATTTAATTTTATAATTATTGAAATCAATGATTAATATTATATATCAATTCTCTAATCAATAATAAACTAATCAATATAAATTATATTACAGCGAGTGAGTATTTAATTTTATAATTATTGAAATCAATGATTAATATTATATATCAATTCTCTAATCAATAATAAACTAATCAATATAAATTATATTACAGCGAGTGAGTATTTAATTTTATAATTATTGAAATCAATGATTAATATTATATATCAATTCTCTAATCAATAATAAACTAATCAATATAAATTATATTACAGCGAGTGAGTATTTAATTTTATAATTATTGAAATCAATGATTAATATTATATATTAATTCTCTAATCAAAACTAATCAATATAAATTATATTACAGTGAGTGAGTATTTAATTTTATAATTATTGAATCAATGATTAATATTATATATCAATTCTCTAATCAATAATAAACTAATCAATATAAATTATATTACAGTTAGTGAGTATTTAATTTTATAATTATTGAAATCAATATTTTAATATTATATATCAATGCTCTAATCAATAATAAACTAATCAATATAAAATATATTACAGCGAGTGAGTATTTAATTTTATAATTATTGAAATTAATGATAACAATTCTCTAATTAATAATAAACTAATCAATATAAAATATATTACAGCGAGTGAGTATTTAATTTTATAATTATTGAAATTAATGATAACAATTCTCTAATTAATAATAAACTAATCAATATAAAATATATTACAGCGAGTGAGTATTTAATTTTATAATTATTGAAATTAATGATAACAATTCTCTAATTAATAATAAACTAATCAATATAAAATATATTACAGCGAGTGAGTATTTAATTTTATAATTATTGAAATTAATGATAACAATTCTCTAATTAATAATAAACTAATCAATATAAAATATATTACAGCGAGTGAGTATTTAATTTTATAATTATTGAAATTAATGATAACAATTCTCTAATTAATAATAAACTAATCAATATAAAATATATTACAGCGAGTGAGTATTTAATTTTATAATTATTGAAATTAATGATAACAATTCTCTAATTAATAATAAACTAATCAATATAAAATATATTACAGCGAGTGAGTATTTAATTTTATAATTATTGAAATTAATGATAACAATTCTCTAATTAATAATAAACTAATCAATATAAAATATATTACAGCGAGTGAGTATTTAATTTTATAATTATTGAAATTAATGATAACAATTCTCTAATTAATAATAAACTAATCAATATAAAATATATTACAGCGAGTGAGTATTTAATTTTATAATTATTGAAATTAATGATAACAATTCTCTAATTAATAATAAACTAATCAATATAAAATATATTACAGCGAGTGAGTATTTAATTTTATAATTATTGAAATTAATGATAACAATTCTCTAATTAATAATAAACTAATCAATATAAAATATATTACAGCGAGTGAGTATTTAATTTTATAATTATTGAAATTAATGATAACAATTCTCTAATTAATAATAAACTAATCAATATAAAATATATTACAGCGAGTGAGTATTTAATTTTATAATTATTGAAATTAATGATAACAATTCTCTAATTAATAATAAACTAATCAATATAAAATATATTACAGCGAGTGAGTATTTAATTTTATAATTATTGAAATTAATGATAACAATTCTCTAATTAATAATAAACTAATCAATATAAAATATATTACAGCGAGTGAGTATTTAATTTTATAATTATTGAAATTAATGATAACAATTCTCTAATTAATAATAAACTAATCAATATAAAATATATTACAGCGAGTGAGTATTTAATTTTATAATTATTGAAATTAATGATAACAATTCTCTAATTAATAATAAACTAATCAATATAAAATATATTACAGCGAGTGAGTATTTAATTTTATAATTATTGAAATTAATGATAACAATTCTCTAATTAATAATAAACTAATCAATATAAAATATATTACAGCGAGTGAGTATTTAATTTTATAATTATTGAAATTAATGATAACAATTCTCTAATTAATAATAAACTAATCAATATAAAATATATTACAGCGAGTGAGTATTTAATTTTATAATTATTGAAATTAATGATAACAATTCTCTAATTAATAATAAACTAATCAATATAAAATATATTACAGCGAGTGAGTATTTAATTTTATAATTATTGAAATTAATGATAACAATTCTCTCATTAATAATAAACTAATCAATATAAATTATATTACAGCGAGTGAGTATTTAATTTTATAATTATTGAAATCAATGATTAATATTATATATCAATTCTCTAATCAATAATAAACTAATCAATATAAAATATATTACAGTTTGTGAGTATTTAATTTTATAATTCTTGAAATCAATGTTTTAATATTATTTAACAATTCTCTAATCAATAACAAACTAATAAATATAAATTATACTACAGTCCGTGAGTATTTAATTTTATAATTATTGAAATCAATGTTTTAATATTATTTAACAATTCTCTAATCAATAATAAACTAATCAATATAAATTATACTACAGCAAGTGAGTATTTAGATTCATAATTATTGAAATCATTTCTAAAAAAATCATATTTTAGTTTTTTGAATGTAAACTATAATATAAAAATTCATTCATATCTATTCTGATACAAACTTATTTATTGGATTTTTTTTAATTAAAAAAAAATTCTTTTACCTCACATACTATAAGCGAACAAGTATGCCAAGAATGCAATAAAGAATATAAGGGTTGGTGGCACAAAACGTGCAACTCAACACATTTCAAAAATGATTTTGATAAATGGACAAGCGAAATGCTGATTGGAATAAAATAATAGAATGGATACCTTATGATAGATTTCAAGATATTAAAGAAATAGCAAAAAGTGGTTATGGTACTATTTACCATGCTAAGTGGATTGATGGATTTATTCAAGTCAGCTCATCAAAGGAAAAACACGAGAATTCACTTTCCTCCGAAGAGATATTAACCACGTAAAACAACCAGCTAGCCGAATAGATTATATCTGGATCTCTGTCAACCAAGCCGATACCCTAATAAATGCTGAAATTATAGATACGGAATACTCGGCATACAGTGATCACAATGCAATGGCTATAGATATAAGCAACAACAAATAAATCTGAAACGGACAATACAACAAAAATTCGAAAAATAATAAATTCAGACAGTTATAGAACCTCAAAGACACAACTAACGAACAATGGGAAGAATTTGAAAAAGCAATGGATCTCTATACCGACCAACAAAGCCAAAATCACAACAATAACAAAGACGTGGAAATCACAATAGACGCGATGGGACTTCATCAGGTCAAAAATAATATCCCGAGGCAGGAAACAAAATATCTTTTAATTGGCACAAACACCAATTATATCCAACAAAAAAATTACTCCGTAAACTATGCAAACTGGGAAACCACATAATCGTAACTGAAGATGCAACAGATAAACAAAAGAAAAAGTTTTATGATTTGATTGAAGAAACTCGAAACGGGCAACCAGACCTCTTACAAGAATTCNGATCTCTGTCAACCAAGCCGATACCCTAATAAATGCTGAAATTATAGATACGGAATACTCGGCATACAGTGATCACAATGCAATGGCTATAGATATAAGCAACAACAAATAAATCTGAAACGGACAATACAACAAAAATTCGAAAAATAATAAATTCAGACAGTTATAGAACCTCAAAGACACAACTAACGAACAATGGGAAGAATTTGAAAAAGCAATGGATCTCTATACCGACCAACAAAGCCAAAATCACAACAATAACAAAGACGTGGAAATCACAATAGACGCGATGGGACTTCATCAGGTCAAAAATAATATCCCGAGGCAGGAAACAAAATATCTTTTAATTGGCACAAACACCAATTATATCCAACAAAAAAATTACTCCGTAAACTATGCAAACTGGGAAACCACATAATCGTAACTGAAGATGCAACAGATAAACAAAAGAAAAAGTTTTATGATTTGATTGAAGAAACTCGAAACGGGCAACCAGACCTCTTACAAGAATTCTCACAACACGACAACCGAAACGACCAAATCACCAGTATCAAGTCACAAAAACACTCTTTGAGAACACCTGCAAACTCATCAAACTTGAAGCAAAAAAGGAACAACTACAACACATCCGATCGTGCATAAAAAACTGAATTAGATTTACAAAACGGCCCGAAACACATGATTAACAACGTTTTCGAAACCGGACACAAAAGAATTGTCCTAGATTTTGATAAATTTCGTATAACTTTTCATTTAATAATGAAAAAAAAAGAAGTAAAATAAAATCCTCGGTTCAAATATTTATTATTTATTGTTTATTACTATTTATTTTTTTAACAAAAATATTATGATAAAATAATAGAAACACGAACGGATGGTAACAAATACATTATTACTGATCCTGAACTAGTCAAACAACAAGTGCNGTATCAAGTCACAAAAACACTCTTTGAGAACACCTGCAAACTCATCAAACTTGAAGCAAAAAAGGAACAACTACAACACATCCGATCGTGCATAAAAAACTGAATTAGATTTACAAAACGGCCCGAAACACATGATTAACAACGTTTTCGAAACCGGACACAAAAGAATTGTCCTAGATTTTGATAAATTTCGTATAACTTTTCATTTAATAATGAAAAAAAAAGAAGTAAAATAAAATCCTCGGTTCAAATATTTATTATTTATTGTTTATTACTATTTATTTTTTTAACAAAAATATTATGATAAAATAATAGAAACACGAACGGATGGTAACAAATACATTATTACTGATCCTGAACTAGTCAAACAACAAGTGCAAACTCATCTACAAAATTGGATACTGAATGGGAAAACCCTCCCCGAAAGCATAAATGAATTCTGGACAAAGCAATATATACCGCAGGAATTAATTGATGACACCATTTATGCGGAAACCATTATGCCGATCACAAAAGAAAAACTCTCAGAACACATAATGGCATGTAGTAACAACAAAACACCGGGACCTTCCCTAATCCCTTACGAGATTTTCAAACATTTCGGACCCAATGCTCTACTTTGGATCACAAATTTTTTTAATGATATACACGCAACTGGCTACACCCCACGAGAATGGAGTCAAAATAATGTAATACTAATACCCAAGCCTAAAGACTGGGAAGGACAACTTGAAATCACAAGACCCATAACGCTTATAAAAACCATAAGAAAACTATTTACAAAAATCATAAATCAACGCTTAGCCAATACACTAATGAAGAATAAGGTCCTCAACCATAGCAACTACGCAGGCCTACCTGGGGGAAGGATAGCCTTTCCCATACACATGCTAAACAACATCATGGAAAACGCTAGGGAAAAAGAAAACGAAATGTGGATTTGTTCCAGGACATAAAAAAAGCCTTTGACACTGTTGACTTGGAAGTCCTGGTTAAGGCCATGGAGCGAATAAAGCTACCAAGCAGATTAATTAATATAATACAAAACATACTAAAAGACAGAACTAACCAGGGCCTAACAGAATTCGAAAAAACTGACCACTACAAAGTACATAAAGGCATTGACCAAGGAGATAGCATCTCTCCATTACTCTGGCATATATTCTATGACCCTCTATTAACAGCTGTGGAATCTATGCAACTCGGTTACAAAATGACAACAACATTGCAGATAAATTAGCTAAATGGGGAGCATTACACAGAGAAGAATTAAAACTAAATAATAAAATTACTGATAAACGGTGTTACCGTAGTAATATTGTAGTAGTTATATTTTAATTATTATTATATTATTGACTTATATTATTTATTATTTTATTATTATAGTTATATTTAGTTAGTGTTTATTTATTTATTTATTTATTTATATTCTTATCTGTAATACGAAAGACAAATTGATTTACAAATATGTAGTTGTGTAGTGTAACTGTGTCCTGTAATATATTTACTATAGATAGTAGTAAATTAATATGTAGATCATGTATTACGAGAACCTAAAGGACCTAAAGGACCCAAAGGACCCAGAGGACCTAAAGGACCCAAAGGACCCAAAGGACCCAAAGGACCTAAAGGACCCAAAGGACCCAAAAATTAGTTATATAAAGAATGGATTTTGGCCTGAGGCAAAGGCAGTCAGTTTATAGTCAGATTTAGAATTCGCTCGTTTAGGATTCTATCCTTTAATTAGAAAGCCTTTTGTAACTAATTTATTTGTAAATTAGTTTCTTTTGTATTTGTAATTACCATTAATAAAGGTTATTATTACCTTGAAATTATCAGTGTTATTGTTTTATTAATAATAACCAAACCCTTTGTATTGAATCGCCTACTTTATCATTTGGAGCGCCGTCTCGTGATATTAGTAGTTAACACTAATCAATACACTTATTAACAGTAGTTATTTAACTTCTAGAACCTACCTATTAGTAGTAGTTGTATCTATTTTGACTAATAGTTTCCTTGAATAATATCTTTAATATTATTTCAAGAGTTCCTGTTCATCCCACGTGTTTATTAAGAAGGATAAACCTCCGTCGATAACAACAGATATATCACAAATAGGAAAATTGAATCATTGACTTACCCATAAAAGAAATTATACGTACTGAAACGAAAGTCAAACAACAAACAGAGTGGGCTCTACTACACCGAACAGTCAAATGGAACAACAAGCACATCCAAAACAAAACAGATTGGCGCCTCACTTTCCAAGCAATACACGATTCAAACATAACCAGTTTAAACACATCAAATGAGGATCACAGAAACAGGAAGTTCAGCTTGAAACTATTACTTTTTGATTATTTTTAGAACTATTTTTTAGTGAAATCGGGCGGCGCAGTACTGTTTTTATAGATTTAGATAAAAAAAAGATAATTATATAGTTTAAAAAGTTATAAGTGAGTAATATTTTGTTTATTTTATCAGTTTAGAATATTTTTAGATATTCAAAGGTATTAACTATTACTTTTTAAAACTATTTTATAGTAAAATCAGCACATTATTCACATTATTATTCTATAGATCTAAACAAGAAAAAAAGGTAATTATATAGTTTTAAAGGAGTTTATACAGTTGTAAGTGGATAATATTTCATTTATTTTATTAGTTTAGATGATTTTTAGATATTTAAAAGTATTAACTATTACTTTTTGATTATTTTTAGAATTATTTTTTAGTGAAATCGGGTGGCGCAATACCATTTTTATTGATTCAAACAAAAAATAATACATATTAATTAATACAATATTGCTTTACTACATTGTGATAATATTATCAAATAAATAAATATAAATGATATATTTCTGTTATATTTTCTTTTACCAATATTGCTTATGTTATAAATTTTATTTTTTATTGGTGTGCCACATTTTTATTGTAATGTTGAACACAGGTGTCATTTAACAATGTCAAATTACANGAAGAAGAACAAGAACAATTGCAAGAAGAAGAACAAGAACAACTGCAACAAGAACAAGAACAGCAACAATACGAACAAAATTTAATTTTTAATCCAACTCAAGTAAGCACATTTATTAATTCAATTATTGCAATTAACCAATTAAATTATTTGAATATATGAATTATACAAATATTTTAAATTATATTTTTAATTTATTATTAGCATCGTTACCAAGGTGCTTCTTGGAAGGTATCTAAGGAACAGGAGGAGTTTTATAAGAAATATTTATGGAAAAGTCAGTCTCTTAATCCTTCTGATAAGATATCAACTAGAATCCAGAATAAAATCCCTTTGTGCAATTTATTAGCTGGAGTTTTAGTAAGGGAATGCACAAAAAATTATTCACTTGAGTTATCCAACATTCCTTTGGATAATCTTAATTTAATAATTTCAAATATAATTATTAGTGACAATGTTGATTGGAATACTATAAAATGGAACAGTTTCAAATCATGGTTTAATGATAATAATCATTCATCAAACAATATTAAAAGATCTTTACTTAAAAATCTTTTAAAAAAAAAATGGAATGTACTTCTTAAGGATTTTTCATTTAAGATTGAAGATGGTTTTATTAAAATTGAAGATGATTTAACTGTTCCAGAATTGGAATTAAAGAATTCAGCAAAGTTAAAATATTATAGATTAACAAGACAGAATAATAGTTTAGCATTTAGTGCTCACTGTTTTGATAATCCAGGATGTATAGTGGATCAAAATAATCGAACTTTGATTCACTTAGAAAATATAGATGATAAAAATGCCCTATTCCAAGCTACCGAAGCAGTAAACAAATACTATTTTCATTTAATGGACGACAAAGCACATAGAAGCAAAGATTTTTGCAAAAATCGTGTTGAACATTTTGGCGCTTATAGAAGATTTACTAGTCTTCCATATACAAGTGCTAATACAGCTAGTGGTCACAACCTAGCTCATCGTCCATGTGTTGATAATTTACTTTTTAGTCTTGTACCATTATCAACCTATGTTAACAAATTTATACAAGACAATTATGAAAATATGTATTTGAAGTTGAGAAATCTTTCTTGGGGTCCTTTTGCTCCAAAACCTTTTGGAATTTTCCCAATGATTGCTATTAATTTTAATGCTCTTAGTAATTATCATTGGGATAAATTAGATGCACCAAATTGTTTATGTTGCCTAGTACCGTTAGGTAACTTTCAAGGAGGTGAACTTTATTTTCCTCAACTTCATACCCTTATACCACTTCAACCTGGTCAGGTTGTCGCATTCTCGTCTCACTATTTACTTCACGGTAACTTTCCTTTAGTAAATGGAATAAGGCATAGTGTCGTCTATTTTGTTCATAATATTTTATTTCAAGAAGAAGATAATTTAAATAATATGGAAATTGATAATGCTGAATTAAATCTTGAACTTAAGACGAATCGAGGCTTAAATAGTAAAACACCAACTTTTACAAAGCCTCGAAAATTTCAAACTAAAGATGATGATGATGATTATAACAATATTGATCAACGTCGAGCATCTTAGTAAGTAAAATAATATATATAATTTTATTAAAAAAATAACTAAAAATTAATTATTATTTATTTTAGATTTGGTACAAGTTCAAGATTGAAATTTTATTTCAATTATCGTATTGTTGCTGTAATATTAAAATTTAATATTTAATAAAACTTATAAAAGTAAAAAATAAATTTATAAAATTGATAATACATGATATATTAAAATGCATATCTATTATAATTATTTAACAAGAATTGCAATCAGTTGTCTTAATTAATTATATTATATAACATAATTATAATTGATTATTACTTTATGAATGGTTTAAACACTTGCCAGGTAATGCTGTTGAAGTATTAAGAAATATAATAAATATGTCCTTAAATATAAATGACATGCCACGTGAGTGGAAACTAGGATACATATACCCAATCCCAAAAACTACTGCGTGGGCTAATGATCTGAATATAACGAGACCAATTACACTTCTGGAAACAGGTCGAAAAATCTTTATGAAAATAATGAATAATAGGTTAGCTAATATCTTTAGTACCAAAAAAATCCTATCAAAACACAACTATGCTGGTTTGCCAGGAGATGACACGCAAAGTTCTATTCATGTTATTAACAACATCATGGAGGATGCTCGTGATAATAAAAGAGAGCTATGGATTATGTTTCAAGACATGAGTAAAGCCTTTGACTCGGTTAGTGCAGAGTCACTCGTATTGGCGTTACGTCGTATTAGAATCCCTGAACGCTTCGTAAGTTTAATAGAGAAACTATTACGTAATAGAGAAAATCAAGTCCTTACATCGCATGGTAATACGTTAGCTTATAATGTAGAAGATGGTATAGACCAAGGAGATATTATCTCTCCCCTTTTCTGGCAGATTTTTTATGACCCATTAGTGCATCGGATAGCAGAATCTAAGCTGGGTTATATTATGAAAGAAAAATAGATTAGTAACTTACACTCACAATCAAAGAAGAGACTTAGTGTACAAGCCTCTGTGGCTGCCTATGTGGATGATACGAATTGGATCGCTCCTAACAAACGAAATATGGAAGAAATACTCACAATTGCAAATGAATTTTATCAAATGAACGATATTACAATTAATAAAAGTAAATCATACTTGATTGCCATCAACGTAAACGCCCAAACCAAATTGGAAGGTCTGCTAATGGGAGACGGAATGTTATACCCGGTGGCAAAGGACTACCCCGTTAGATCACTTGGGGTTTACGTCACGGAAAATGGTTCCAAACAATTTCAAAAGGATCGACTTAAAAAGTTAACTAATTACATGGCCAATATTCTTAAAGGAAAACCCATCACAGATAAACAAGCAATTTATATTTTTAATGCAGTTGTAATACCAATGCTAGAGTACAGTCTAAATGATATGACGCTTTCAGAAAAGGAATGTTTAAAGATTACAACTAAATTTATCTCGATGATAAAAAATAAGGCGTTACTGCCCATTACGGCGCCAAATGCTTTAATACATGCAAAAGAAGCATATGATGTATGTCATTTGTGGGATCGTCAGTTACAAATGCAAAGTAATAATTTGTTTAATAGATTAAACGATAAAGGTATGTTGGGTTGCTCCACGCGGGTNACGAAATATGGAAGAAATACTCACAATTGCAAATGAATTTTATCAAATGAACGATATTACAATTAATAAAAGTAAATCATACTTGATTGCCATCAACGTAAACGCCCAAACCAAATTGGAAGGTCTGCTAATGGGAGACGGAATGTTATACCCGGTGGCAAAGGACTACCCCGTTAGATCACTTGGGGTTTACGTCACGGAAAATGGTTCCAAACAATTTCAAAAGGATCGACTTAAAAAGTTAACTAATTACATGGCCAATATTCTTAAAGGAAAACCCATCACAGATAAACAAGCAATTTATATTTTTAATGCAGTTGTAATACCAATGCTAGAGTACAGTCTAAATGATATGACGCTTTCAGAAAAGGAATGTTTAAAGATTACAACTAAATTTATCTCGATGATAAAAAATAAGGCGTTACTGCCCATTACGGCGCCAAATGCTTTAATACATGCAAAAGAAGCATATGATGTATGTCATTTGTGGGATCGTCAGTTACAAATGCAAAGTAATAATTTGTTTAATAGATTAAACGATAAAGGTATGTTGGGTTGCTCCACGCGGGTACGCCTACAACACCTCCAAAATTCTTTTTGGTCAGGACAAAGTATAACCGAATCGTTATTCACAATGAAAACTAAGCGGGGACGGTCCCTGATAAACGATATATTAGTTATTTGTAAAACACATGATCTGATATTCAAGTTATCCAAAAGTCTTAACGACAATCTATTAATAAAGGGGGGTAATATCACAATAGAAGAGATATTAGATGACGAAAGTCAATATCGGTTGATTAGAAAAAGTCTGCGAAACAGGCAACTGATGTTTCTGGAACAGTTAGTTTCACATAATGGTAAAATACTCCTACACTGGCAAGAAATTACTAACAATGACCGACGGGGCCCTAAACCTGGTTGGTTCAAAACACTTGAAAACAAACTATTAACAGATATTAAAACACGGGTCTTGTCAGCAGAAATGCAGGCAACTTTGGGTGAACGATATAATATATGTAACTGGAATATTGGCAAACAAAGTAACAGTATTAATTGGGTAGCAATACAAAATAATGAAGGAACTCACCCAATTATTGGAAAAAAAAGAAAAATGCTTAATAAAGACGAATTCACAATTCAACATCATACCAAAGAAGTTAGTTCACAGAGCTCGGGAAACTCAGTTCTAGAGAAATGTACGGGTTGTGCCCAAGGAGACAGGAGCCTTGTTGCCAATCTTAAAAATCAAGATGTATGTCTTATCAAGACGAGCATGGCAAAATCCGTTAGTATAAACGTGGTTAGAAGTGTAGTGTCACTACGATCAACTCCAGATCGTTCAAATAGACTCCGACTTCGCTCATCTCAGAATGCCATTAGAGACGGTATCGGTAAAATTATAGAAGATTCATTACCAGTTGGTTCAATACGTTCCATAGACCCTCCAACTGTTTATATTAGTAACAATGCACGTGATAGAACAACTATGTTTGCGAAGTTTCAAAATTTCTGGACACAAGAAAATATTCAGACTAGACTTGATGACATTCGTTTAAAACTTTCTAGTAGCACGTCAATTAGGATATATACGGATGGGTCCTTAATTAAAAAAGATAATAATAATTCACACATAACAACAATGGGTTGCGGGTGGTGTGCATTCGACGAGAATGATACAGAGTTTAATTTTAGTGGTAAAGTAGAAAACTTCGCGTCGTCGACACGTGCGGAACTTATGGCAATTCTGACGGCAGTTTACGCTACCCCAAAGTGTTCAAGGTTGTGTATTTTTACAGATAGCCAGGCAGCTATTGATGCCATAGCTAATGCAGCTGCCAACCCAAGAAAAGCACATAGGAAACTTAAAAATTGGACAATTGTCAAAGCTATAGAAGAAATCGCTAACGTTCAGAACTTAACACTCCGGCTGGAAAAAGTTAAAGCGCACTCGGGAGTTATCCACAATGAAACAGCAGATAAATTAGCAAAAGAAGGTTGCTTTAAACCTGTATGCTTTCCAGACTTGCAGTCTTTAACGTCTGTAAATGCAGTGAGCTGTTGGAACACAGAAACAATTGAGGAGCCTTTAAGACATTTTACTAAAAAATTGGGTAAGGCCAAACACTCGATAAAATGGAGACTACTCAACCGAAACATCTCTACAATTTCTGCCTTTAAAAGCAAACAGATTCAGTGGGAGTCGTCATGGAGAACGACAATGCTTTCTTATATTGATCGCAATGTAACAGATAACAAGGAAACCCGGCAAAGAGCTTTTAATGTCAAATTATTTAATAATGAACTGCCCACACTAGAGAAGTTAAAGGACAGATTCCCAAAGGTATATGAAACTGATTCTTGTATCCGGTGCAATCTAGAAAAAGAAGATCAAGTACATGTGTTGACATGTCCAAAAAATTTAATTGATATACACTCATGCAGAAATAAACTTATCAATTTGTTAGTAAGTAAGACGACTATCGTAGCATGTGGGGATACGTGCAAAAATATGTACAAAACACTAGAAGCATTAAAGGAACTTCATATTCCCCGAGATGTGAGCACGCGAGACGCGGACCACTTATCATTCATTGATGTTATGTTGGGATTGATCCCGATAACTGTCTATGATATAGTTTTGCAAAAAGTTGTAACACATGAGTTGGCTGATCAAATAATAGACGACGTATTTAATCAATTTAAACTCTTCTTACATACTCATATATGGAAGGATAGATGTGCAGCGGTTAAAAAGTGGGAAACTGAGAATGGAATCAGTAATAATAAATGAAAAAAGAAGGTCCGTAACGAGATACTTGACACAACAGTAACATCTCAGACCAATAATACAGATAACAGTAGTGTACTCAACAATACTACACAAGGTGTAACAAACATTATAAATAAAAACAATCATAATTATAGTAGAAGCAAAATTTCTTTTTTATTTTCATTAAATAGATTTATATATAATCATGTTATCAAAGATAGCTGTAATTGGACTTGGTTGTATAAAATAGGTTGTTCGGCAGGGCCTTAACATGCTGAGGGCAATTGTTATTGTCAGGCGGTAGGTTGCAGGCATGTCCCTTCGGGTTAGTCTGAGTCTCATCTTTAACTAATAGTCATTAGAATAAGTTATGTATCTTATGTATAAGAAACTTTCTGTTTTTCTAATTAATAAAATTTGAGGCAAGGCCTCGCTGAAACAAAAAAAAAAAAATAATAATTGATTATTACTTTTTTTGAATTATAACAGGTATTATTACTAATAATTAATATATAAAAATATTTTAAAAACAATATAATAAAAATAATAATATAAATGAACTTCGAAAATTTTAAAAACAATAAAATATAAATGAACTTAGAAAATTTTAAATTTTGATTGTGTAACATTAATTTGTTTATATTTGATTGTATAATATCAATCTGTTTATTATAGCATTTTTATTTTATTATTTTATTGATTAAAGAAAAATGGGTAGACTACATCTAACACTTATTACACTTTATTCAACTACTGTTTTCCCTTATATATACATACATTGTATATATAGTGGAATAAAAAGTGAAATTCAGTTACTAGATGAGTTAAAGTACAAATGTATATAAGTGTTTTAACCCTAATCCTAATTATCAAGTTCTTGTCTAACAACTTTATACAGTGAACTTAACTCCTATTTTAGAGTTTGTATATTATTCTTCTAGTTCATCTTACCTAAACACATAGTTTTTATAATTTACTATATTTGAAAATTGGAATTTCTAATTTATTAACTACTTCAATTTATATTATTAAATTTTTACATTACATTAAGTCAAATTGATTAAAAAAATTATTTTTAAAACAAATAATAAAAATTTTCACTTAATTTTTTATTTTTTTTATTTTTTATTTATTTATAATGAGTGCAGTTAGAAAAACAAAAAAAAAATTTCAATCTCCACGTTCAAAATTTACCTATGTTAGAAATAGTAANGTTTTAACCCTAATCCTAATTATCAAGTTCTTGTCTAACAACTTTATACAGTGAACTTAACTCCTATTTTAGAGTTTGTATATTATTCTTCTAGTTCATCTTACCTAAACACATAGTTTTTATAATTTACTATATTTGAAAATTGGAATTTCTAATTTATTAACTACAATTTATATTATTAAATTTTTACATTACATTAAGTCAAATTGATTAAAAAAATTATTTTTAAAACAAATAATAAAAATTTTCACTTAATTTTTTATTTTTTTTATTTTTTATTTATTTATAATGAGTGCAGTTAGAAAAACAAAAAAAAAATTTCAATCTCCACGTTCAAAATTTATCTATGTTAGAAATAGTAAAAATAATCCATCAAATCTTAATACGTCCCATAACCATTTTGATAATATATTTAATGAAGACAATTTACAAGAGTATTTTGATAAGTATAATGAGAGTGATAATAATAATCAGCAACAGCAAGAAAATATGATGATAGAAAACAGTTTCCAGGAATATTCTAACGATAATCAGGATCAAGAATCTGATAATAACCAGGACCAAGGATCTAATGATGACCAGGATCAAGAATCTAATAATGACCAGGATCAAGAATATCAAGAATATTTTAACGATAATTTGAATCAAGAGTACCAAGAATATTCTAACGATGATTTGGATCAAGAGTACCAAGAATATTCTAATGATGATTTGGATCAAGAGTATCAAGAATATT
>PQFF01000109.1:1187118-1229612 GCA_003547095.1 Diversispora epigaea | reverse complement strand
GACTAAAATGACTAAAATTAGTGACGACATTTGACGTGTAAAGATTTCGTAAAGCAAGTGGTAAAGGTCGCAACGGTGGAATTACACGTCTCAGCATTGGATTACAACAAAAATTCTTTGGTTCCGATGGGAGGAGTTGCGATCCACATTCAGAACATAATCGGCTCCATCTAGGAGAATAAACGCATGCACAGCTGTTACATATAATCATTAATGGTCCCACCATGGCAAACAATCGTTGCGACTACCATTGATATTATTGTTATAATTGCTGTTCAGGTTATTAGTTGGACCTTCAATATTTTCTGGTAACGATGCTATGTTACGTTTACTTTGATTTTGACGTGTAAAGTCGGATTTTTGGCGACGTGAACGTCTACCCATAGCTTTAAGCGAAAAAACGGTTAAAAAAAAGAAAGTTACAGTTTCAATTACATTTTCGTTTAATGATTGGTTCTCGTCATTTATTATTATTGTTTATTTTTTTGTTACGTTATTATAAAAAGAGCTTTATACATTACAATTGCAAGTATTGAAGCAAGTTTGGTATTACCCCTTTTACTGGTTTCAACGGATTTTGTTATTTTCGCTAGATTATAAAGGGAAAATAGTTTGGCTAATTAATGTTAAAAATAGTCACATTACAATTTTTACTACACGAATTTTCACTTGATTGACTCCTTGATTGGCGTAAGTTTTCTTACTCATTCCTTATACACATTTCGTCACACGAATTTCCACATGGTTGACTTCTCTGCAAATCCCTCGATTGGCATAAGTTTTCTTGATGTGATTTATTCATTCAGTTGCTAACGAAAAAAGTTTCTTTTTCGAGTTACTTTGCCACTTTGCTAGATCAAATGTTCGTTTCGTTACACGAATTTCCACCTGGTTGACTCCTCCGCAAATCCCTTGATTGGCATAAATTTTCTTATGCAACGGCTGCCTTTGGCGTGGTGATTCACTCATTCGGTTGCTAACGAAAAAAGTTTCTTTCAAGTTAGCCTGTTGTATGATTTCGCCTGTTGTATGATTTCACCTGTTGTATGATTTCGTGCTCTTGCCTGCTCACGTTATGATACCTTGTGCCACATCACAAAATCCGTCACGTTCTGTCAGATCACAACACACGAACAGTTACATCGCCCAATCAAATCACAAATAAAGAACCAATCAGCGTACTGATTGAAAAATCCGTTTATTTTATAATATGATTTAATTAATATAACTAAAAATTGTTAAATAATAAATTTAATAAAACTAATAAAATAAAAACAATATAACGAATACAAAATTTTTAATTACGGAACTCTTTGTAATCGTAAAATTTTTATTTATCTGATTCAATTTATAGTTTGTGTAACCCAAAAATTAGATATAAACAAAAATTAGATATAAACAAATAATAACATCTTATTTTGTTTTTAACTTAGTTTCGTTATATTGCGCAAAAGGTTTTATACTTTTGTCCATTTATACAAATTTATATAAAATATTATACAAATTCATTTATATTCTCCAATAATAATAAATTTTTGGTTTCCTTTCATTTAAATCAATTTTTTTTTTTGTTTTGGAGCAAGAAAACACAAATTAACATGTACTAAGGAAAAGTTACTGTTTGTTTTCTTTTTTTTTCGAAACAAAAAAACACATAAATTAACATGTACTAAGATGAAAAGTTATTGGACTTTATGTTTTGATTTTGTTTACAGGTATGCTAATGAAAACATCACTTTTCGAAAAATATACAAAATATCAATTATTTTGATTTCATAATATGTATTATTTATACAGATATATAGTACTGACAATATTATTATTATGTCATGAAGTGTTTTGAATTTTTTGAATTTTGTTTTTAATAACATTTTCTGACTCATTAGGAAGATTTTAGGGCTTAAAAAAGGATTAACAATCAATAAGATATTTAGAAAATTAAATTTTTTCAGAAGTCTACGTAAATAAAACAAAATAAGTCGATTTGAAACGTAAGAAAGTGATTCGGTTAAGGTAAAAAAAATAATATATTTAATATTAATATATTCATTAACAATTCCGTCAGTTTTTCATCTTCCAATATGAAATTACCAAAAGTTACAATTATGAATCTAGAATCTAATACATTTGGGATGCAGTAATATTTTACTTAAGTGAAACTTTTGATGGTAAGATTCTAAAGAATTCAAAATAAACTAATAAAATATTCTCTTTTAAATAGAACGAAGAATTACGGGTCTAATGAGATTTTTATAAATGTAAGTATTATTACTTGTAATATTTCAAAAAGAAATGTAACATTATTCATATTAAACTGTAATATTTTTATAATACATTAGAGTCGATCATTTTCCAATGCAACTCTGTATGTATGCGAAGTATTAAAAAGTGTTGATAAAGCAATTTATTATAGATTTTTATTTATTATTATAGATTTTTATTTATTATTATATTGTAATAAAGAGAAATATTTTATTATATAATAAATATGTATTAAATGTATAAAGTGATATAATACAAATGCACTATTAAAACCAATGAATTACGAAATTTAGAAAAAGAAAAAAATATATAAATTTACGAAAAAAAATTCGAAAATTTTTCGTAACACAATATTACGTATATTTTCGCAACGAAATATTACGTATATTTTCGCAACGCAATATTGTGTATTGAAAATTTTGCATAAAAAATTACGTAAATTTGCGAAAAACTTTACGTAAAAATTACGTATTAAAATTTTGCGTAAAAAATTATGTAAATTTGTGAAAAATTTTACACAAGTTTACGTAAAAATTTAGGTGAATTTGCGTAGTTTCGGACGAAAATTTGCGTGGGTGTCGTATTCTTCCGTAAAAATACGAATCGTAAAAATTACGCAATATTACGCATATTAAAAATTCCTGATGTATTGTTATTATTGGAATTATTATTCTAAAATAATAAAATATTTTATGCTTATATCTTTGATAATTAAAATATTTAATATATTGTCTTCAATACTATCTTAATTTAATATCTTCAAACTTGGGTTAAACATAAAAATAAAAATATCTATTAGATGATATTGTAAATTTCAATCAACTCCCAGTAAAGACTATACTATCAATTTGCTTTGTTTTATTTAATAAAAGAACAACATCTACTTATCAATAATTGGACAGAGATTATTATGAAAGATAATTATAAATGATAATAATGAATAAATAACGTAATTTTATTAGCTATTATTAAAAATTCATTTAAATAATACTTATGTAATTATTACATTTTAATTTTTAACAATAGCAATAAATATTTTATTGTTTTTGGCAGAATTGAATATACTGAACAAATAAGTTTTATACATGGTATTTGATTTTTCAATTACATCAGGAAGTTTTTTTAACCGTAAGATTGTGTAAGATTATGATACCCACGTAAATTTACGTAATTTTTTTCGTAATTATACGGAGCGTAATATTTTACGCAATATTTTTCGCAAAATTTTACGTAAAATATTACGATCCGTAAATTTACGTAATATTTTCGCAAAATATTGCATAAATTTACGATCCATATAAATTTACGTAAGATTTTTCGCAAAATTTTACGAAAAATTTACGATCCGTACAATATTTTTTGCAAAATTTTACGAAAAATATTACGCAAATTTATATGGATCGTAAATTTACGCAATATTTTGTGAAAATATTACATTGTTACCACCTGGGAGAGCAAGCTTACTTAATTATAGTGGTTTAGCTTGGTGATAAGCTGGTATTGGTTAAATTATGTGAATGGGTATAAATACTGGGGAATAAAATATAACTAAGAAGGAATTCAATTAAACAAGGATAATATCTATTTATCCAACTAATTATAATCAATCAATAATCAAAATACTAAATCAAATCAAAATACAATAACTATAATCTAAAAATAATCATAAATTCAATAACTAAGAATAAAGATCAAAGGTGAGTTTGAGTTAAGCAATATGTCCTTGGGTTATTTCAGCAACACTTTAAGACAAAAGTATAAAGTAATTGTTATTTTTATTAAAATAAAAGAAACAGGAATTGAATAAACTCCAAAACTGACTTGGACAAGACAATTTCTCTTGTCCTTATATACATTTCTACTCTTAGAGGTCCTAGGCCCTCCTTTGAGGTCCTAAGCCTTCCTTTGAGGTCCTAGACCCTCCTCTGAGGTCTTAAGCCCTCCTTTGAGGTCCTAGACCCTCCTTTGAGATCCTAAGCCTTCCTTTGATGTCCTAGACCCTCCTCTGAGGTCTTAAGCCCTCCTTTGAGGTCCTAGACCCTCCTTTGAGGTCCTAAGCCCTCCTTTGAGGTCATAGACCCTCCTCTGATAGTCAACTAGCTTTTTCTATTCTAATTCTACTTTAATTACTATGATACCATTATAAGATGTTATTCAATTAACTGACTATACAAAAATAGAAATAACTAAACATATATAGGTCAATTCTAAAATAGATACAATAACTACTAAGTAATAATAAATAAAGCTAGAGATAAATAATAATAAATAGTAAATAAGACATAACAAGAAAGAATAAATAATAAAATAATAAAGAAATAAAATAAACTAAAAAAAAACTTCTAACAACGTAAATTTACGGATCGTAATATTTTACGTAAAATTTTGCGAAAAATATTGCGTAAAATATTACGCTCCGTATAATTACGAAAAAAATTATGTAAATTTACGTGGGTATCGTAATCTTACGTAATCTTACGGTTAAAAAAACTTCCTGATGTAATTATGCATAATTATAATTTCCTTATAAATTACTCCCTGACAATTATATAATATTTATAGAAACATTATTCTTAGTAGTTTAATAATAGTTTACAATCAATTTGCTTCATAATGAAAATAACAGAGAAACACCTCACCAACCAAGGATATAAGTGAAGTGGAAGAAATAATGAATACAAGTAATATAGAATAAGTTCATTCTTGTGTAGTGAATAATATCAAATTATCTTTTATTAAATTTTGTTATTTAGAAATTTTTTACATTCATACTTAACAGAAAAAAAATATATAAAAAACTTATTTTTTTATTAATATTTTTTTGTAATTAATTCCTTTAATCAATTTTCTTAATAATTCTTTTAAATATTGTTTAATAAAGTTGTTTAATATAGGAAAAAATTTTTTGATAATAAATAGCAAACGAATTACTAATTCATCAGAACATAAAGAACATTAATTATATTATGCAAAATATCATATGGATTACTAATCATTTTTAAATAAAATAATCTTTAGCATTGAATAAAATAATTAATTGTGATTATTTTTATTACACGTCTCTTCCTCTTCGTTTAAATCCCCATGATTAATAATATTTTAATAAATAATCAATAAAAAATTTTATAGTATAATTATTTTTATTCTATCTCTTACTCTTCGTTATATGTCGATGTCTTAAATCATATTCTGAAATAGAAATGAAATTAAATATGTTAAATTCGAGTTTATTAAAATATTCACAAGAAAATAGTTATAAATTTTTTAAAAAGTCAAATAAGTTAAATAATTTAATGAATTTTCTTTATATAATAATGAATGAATCCGTACAAAAACAAAATTTAGAAATGGATTCCTTGATACAATAAAAATACAATAAAAATAAAAATAATAATAAAATAAAAGAAACTTTTTAAAATTTTAAATATATATAAAAATATATAAACTAATTCAAAAACCTAATTCATTCTTTTTTAATTTTTTAAACTGAAATAACATTTTTTTTAATCCAAATTAATACAACCAAAGTTGAGATATTAGAGAAAAATCTCTTTTTTTCCGTTTAACTTTGTATTTCTTATTCCTCATCAATTGATTCTTTAGAATTAAATATCGTAAGTATTGGCATTTTAAATAGTTGATTCATTGGGCTTTAATATAATAAATTAGGATCTATAAATTTAAAAATTCAAAAAATTTAAATAATTTGTAATTGATCATTTATTAAAATCGAAATTTGTTCTGAGAATATTACCTGAAGATTGCCCAGATTTTATTTCTTCCAATAAATCATGCAAACCGTGAAGAGTGTGAATTGATCGGCTAAAATAACATGATTGAGGATGTAACTTACTTGAATATGAAAATAATTCAAAAAATTCTTGCTTTTGAGATTTCGATGTATGTCTTTGATTTTCATTAGCAATTTTAAGTTGTCGCATAACATCATTATTCACTATACCAAGAACAAGCTTTTCTGATACGTCCCAAAATAAATTAACTATTTCATCAGTTGTTGGACGTTCAGAAGGATCATCACTCCAACATCGATACATCAAGTTTAAATACCATTCTGGAATCCAATTTAACATAAAATCAGGGACCTTTGGTCTTACACCATTACATATATCTATCATCAAATAAGTATCATGTGCTTGATCAGCAAATGGTCGTTGTGCAGTAACTATTTCATACATAACTCCACCAAAACTATAAATATCGCCCTCCCACGTAAATTTGTTTCCTCTTAACACTTCAGGTGGAATATATGGAATTGATCCATAAATTTTGTTACTTTTGTTGTTGTTGCTGTTGTTAGAGTTTAAAATTAAATCATTTTCGAATTTANATTAAAATCGAAATTTGTTCTGAGAATATTACCTGAAGATTGCCCAGATTTTATTTCTTCCAATAAATCATGCAAACCGTGAAGAGTGTGAATTGATCGGCTAAAATAACATGATTGAGGATGTAACTTACTTGAATATGAAAATAATTCAAAAAATTCTTGCTTTTGAGATTTCGATGTATGTCTTTGATTTTCATTAGCAATTTTAAGTTGTCGCATAACATCATTATTCACTATACCAAGAACAAGCTTTTCTGATACGTCCCAAAATAAATTAACTATTTCATCAGTTGTTGGACGTTCAGAAGGATCATCACTCCAACATCGATACATCAAGTTTAAATACCATTCTGGAATCCAATTTAACATAAAATCAGGGACCTTTGGTCTTACACCATTACATATATCTATCATCAAATAAGTATCATGTGCTTGATCAGCAAATGGTCGTTGTGCAGTAACTATTTCATACATAACTCCACCAAAACTATAAATATCGCCCTCCCACGTAAATTTGTTTCCTCTTAACACTTCAGGTGGAATATATGGAATTGATCCATAAATTTTGTTACTTTTGTTGTTGTTGCTGTTGTTAGAGTTTAAAATTAAATCATTTTCGAATTTACATAAATCTAAACCTATAACTGATATAGCACCGCTTTCGTTGGGATTTAAAATATTTCCACTATTAAGGTCACAATGGACTAAATCTTTTCCATGTAAGATTCTAAGACCCGATGCTATTGATGCTAATATGTTTATTTTTGATTTCCACCTTAAATTCCAAAATTTTTTGGCTAAAAAATAATGTAAGTTATAATCAAATGATTCCATAACAATAATATAGTTTTGTGTAGAGGGATTTTTTGAAATTCCATAAAATTTAGCAATAAATCCGAAATCATTAATAGTCTTTACCTTGATATGAAAATATTAAAAGACAAATTAATAAATTACGAAATATTAATAAAATAATTCATATTCTGAACATAAAGAAATATACCATTTTAAGAAATTCAACTATATCATATCTAGAATCTTTTATTTCTTTCAAAGCAACTTTGCGGCCTATTAAATGATATCCCCAATTCTGTCTAATAAAATTCCAATGCAATTTTATTCCATTTTTTAATTTGGCAGAATACATAAATTCATGACCACCATCTGCTATGTAATTGATATTTTGAAAATCATTGTAAGGTATCCAATGGAACTTATCGCAAATGTAATTTATTTGAAATTCTTGTATAACCTTATCTATGTTAACGTTCCCACTAGACCAAGTCTTAAATTCTTGGATAAAACGTTCTTTAGTACACAAGGAACAATTTCCATCTGAATTAATGAAATTTTTGCAATTTGAATAAGCGATATCCTCAGAAGAATGACCTGCCGGGCAATATTTTTCTATTTCTCGAGACATGGGGAATAAAAAGGAATATTCGTTATTTTTATTCCGAATTTATTGTTTTTATGATAATCAATCATTGCCATTTCTGATTATATTTATTTGTGCTAAATTAATCGACCAATATTTCTCTATTTATATCATATCAAATGCACCACATGACACAACAAACTAATTTTAGATTACAGGAGTTTTTTTTTGGATATCATCAATCATCTCATAATTTTAATTTTGTATCATCTATATTGTTGTTTCACAATATTGCAGATGTAATTAATAAAGATAATTAAATTATAAAACGAACTAAAACAAAGTTTCTATGATGTTGAAGGTGTGTACATTTTACTTGGTTTGATGAAAATTTATATTTACTAAAAACAACAGTTATATTATACAGAAAAATGTTCAAGTACATTTTATACACACGATAATATATAGAGCAATATCATAGGTCCCGGGTTCAATTAAAGGTAATATGTCATATTTAGATTCATAGGTCTTATGTAAAGACATTTGTTTAATTCGATTATAAGGGAGCTACTTGATATCTGCTTATGGTAGAAAGGTTGCTGAAGATTCGATGTGTGGTAAATAGACTAGGAAGCTAGAGAAATCAAGTTGAAAGATCGAAGGGTTCTCTATGCTAAAAGTAAGCGAAATAAAAGGCGATTTTGTTCAAGACTCATTTTTATTCTTGACCTACCTGTAGTCACTCAAAAATCAGAAAAGACACAAAGATGCTACAAACCTTATTAAAATAGTAAATGATCAGAATATACATCTCATTGTTCTAAAATAAAAAAAAATCAAACGAAGATAGTGAGGTCACATGATCCGGATAAGATCGGCACTAAATTATTGACTTTTTATTTGATACAATATTGTTTCATTTTTAAAACCTGAAAACCTAATTTTATTTAATTTGGTGATTATATAAAGTGCGCTTGATTAATAAAAAAATCTGCATTGTAACGTACTTATTTTAATGCAATTCCAAAAAGAAATTATAAAACTTCTCGAAACTTCTATTATTTCGAAGTGATTTTTTAACCAATAAAATATGTTCATTAACAAGTCATTTGAAAACTGCCTATATACAAAATTTACTGGCATTTTTTTTAACTTCACTCTCTTCCTTTCTATCTGTATTTCATTTCCTTTTTTTTAATAATAATAATGATCAATCTAATTTTATTCTATTTTTTTATTTATTTATAATAATAATGAGTGATCTAATTTATTAAATATTCTGTACAATTTCAATATGCTCGACTTTGAATTGAATTGAATTAGATTTTAAGTCGAAATAGAAGATTAATGTAATTTATTTGGGTCGAAATATCGATACAATAATGCCACATATTGCTTCGATGAGTTATGAATTAAGTTATAATAATTGTGATAAACTTTTTTCTATTCGTAATTCATTACAAGAGGTATTTTGATTTTATTATCATTTTATTACTATTATTAATTATTATCATCCGTGGTTGTTAAATAATTAAATAGTGAATATCAAGTACCTCCAATAAAGTTAATTTAATTTAATTTGATTTAATTTTCTTGTAGCTTTTCGATTCTGACCTGATTTCTTTAGTGGTTTTACCAGTTTATATATTATAATTTTTATTATTTTTATGAATTTTTATTATTTATGCAATAATTTATTATAATTTTATAATTTTTTTTATAAATCATTATTATTAACCGCTGATAGGTACAATATAAATATGATGAAATGGTCCGAATTATGGAATAATTCCATTTATTTAAACCCTACATTCTATTTATTAATCCACGCATTTACATGTTCATTCACACTTGCAGTCACATGTGAATTGAAATATAATATAGGCCCCACTACGTGAATCATTCGAAGAATAAGCAATTCAACTTCATCCTTATTGGAATGTGTTAAATTACATTCCGCAAGATGAGATAGATAAAGGAACTATTTGTTTATTCGCTAATATGAGTGTCCCAAATAACTTTTTGAAGCGTCACAAGAGACTATCAAAAATCGAGAGAATACCTTTAAAAATAAGAATAATAGTGATTGTTGATGATCCCAATTAACTCGGAAGAAGAGTATTTAGAGAAAGTATGTTCTATTGTTGATTAATTAATTAATTTATTTATTTATTGATTTTATTTATTATTAATTAATTAATTTATTTATTATATTTTAGTTATGTAAATCTTGAGTTTGAACGTTTAAGAGAAACTATGTGAGCTATTATTAAAAAGACATTTAAGAGGTATTATTATCATCATTATTATTTATTATTTATTACTATTCGTTATTATTTGTTATTCATTATTTATTATTTATTATTTTTTTATTCATTATTTATTATTTTTTTTTATTATTTATTATTTATTATTTATTGTTTATTTATCACTATTTATTATTTTTATAGCTTACTGCAAAATTGGTTGATATTTGGGATAAATGTTTGATTTCCCAATATGAACGTTACAAGAGCTTACAAAAAAGTAAGTAAAATAACATTTCATCTAACGCTAATAATAATATAAACTTTTTAGTATTATTACTATGATATGATGTTACATTTTAAATATCAAATTTTTTAATTTATTTATAATGTATTTTTTATTTATTATTGGATCTTAATTGGATCAGCTGACGAAGTATATGAATTACTTTTATAAGTATTTCGTCTATATGAATCATATGTTAAATGTCCCAAGATTTATCAATGGATATTGGAAAAAAAAAGTCTTAATCGAGGTAAAATTTATTTTTTATTGATTTCCGTATCACATTTATTTTATTCTTTATATTAACATTTATCATTTGTAAAAAATGATCGAATTCGAAAAAAAGGCATCCGATCACGTTGTCTCTTTCAAAGTTCATTCTATGAAGAAAAATTTCGTTGCCCAATTTAGTTAAGAAAATTATGTGGTACTGTGATATAACAATATGTGGTAACCGAAGTCTGAGGTTTATTACGATCATTAAATTTAATTTACCAAATTTATTTTTATATCAATCGTTTCTCATTTAATCAATTATCATTTAAAAAAATAAATTAATGAAATTATTAGCAATATTTATTAATTGATTTATTTTAAAAGTTATTAAAAATGTTTAAAGTTATGCGAATAGGCTTACGAATTAATTTAATTGAATTTCTACAAAAATATTTATATATAAAATAAAAATAAATAAAATAAAATGAAAAATTTTTATAGTATTTAGAATTCATCAATATCGTCATTTAAACGAAAATCAAATTAATATAATTAATCAGAAAATAAAATATAAAATATAAATAACTTCATTCTTGGGTTTTGAAAGATTTGAAGAATTAAGAAGTCGACTAGTATAAATTGCTTCTGGGTGTGTTTGATAATTAAGAGAAGTTGGAGTCGTTGTAGTTGTCGTATTGCAAATACTCCTAAGGCTAAGGTTTTGATTTGCTGAAAAGTTTTGGTGCTTTTTATTTGAATTACAATTTCCGAATCTTTATTTTTTGTAGAAATAATTATTATAATCATAATAGTATTTATGCAACTCATAATATAGTTCTTCAAAAGTGGGTCTATGTGTAACTCGAGCATCCCAACACCTCATAATCATTCTTGCAATTAATTTTGGAGTATGAAATGGAATTTTTGGTCGTAATCCATTGCATATTTTTATAGTCAAATCTAAATCATGTGGGATGTCAGAACATGGAGGAAAGCCCATAACTATTCCATAAGCAATAATTCCATATATATACATACATCGGCGGCTTTTGTATATACTGCATCACCACTTAATACCTCTGGAGCAATATATGGTAATACACCAAATATATTCTTTTTTTCAGGACTACTTGGATTTGTTCCTGTTAGCTTACTTAATCCAAAACCTGAAATCCGTATAGAATTTTTAAAATTGGATGATAAAATATTTCCAGGATGGAAGTCTTGGTGAACTATATCTAATCTATGAAGACTCATCAAAATGTAAGATAATTAATATAGCTTATCTAATCTTTGAATCCAATTAATATTATTAAAATTAATATTTAAATATTCTCGAAGATTTCCATCTTTTGCATATTCTAAAGCCATCATATATGAGTGTGTTGTCACGTCTGGACAGTAACAAAAGCGAAATTACACAACAAATCAATTCCGGCCACACTGATAGCTTACACTTCTTCGTGTATTACTATCTTAATTTTAACACGGTGTGGCAACTTAAATAACAATTACAAAAGTCTCAGGCGTGATCTAGAAGGTACGTGAGTACGTGAAGTAGAGGTAGTTTTTCCCTTCTACTTTATACACCGGCAAAACTAAAGCGGGTTTAAATAACTTTTAGAGAGTAATAAAACGTTTATTTATAGTTAAAGAAGATTTATTAGAAGTTAGACAACAAAATATTACAAAGGCATGTTTCTATTCTGTTACTACTTCTACTATTTACACAAATAATATTATAAACGTTGTTATAATTATTTAATAAAATCGAATCAAATAAAATCAAAATAACGAGATAAAAGTATTGAAACGTTGCTATCCTAAAATATGCCGCGAAAAGGAACTCTCTTTTTCTGCTTTTACTATTGCTGCTTTTATATTTCTCTTTCATCATTTTCTTTCTCCCATCATTCCCATCATTTGCACAACTCCATCATTCCCATCATTTGTGCAACTCCATCATTCCCATCATTTGTGCAACTCCATCATTCCCATCATTTGTGCAACTCCATCATTCCCATCATTTGTGCAACTCCATCATTCCCATCATTCCCACGCCACACGTTTTCCGCACTATTTCCTTCGTACCACGCTCCCAATCCTCCGTCGTCACCACAGTGTTTCCGGATCTTGTGTAATTCCATAAAATAGAATTGAAGCAATTTGTGTTTTTAAATGAATTGAAATCTAATAATATAAACATTTTTAATTTATAGTTAAAACGTTATATAATAATTTGAAAATTAGATGTAAATATTAATTAAATATTTACCTCATTTAAGACATTGTCGAAATTCACAAAATTATCAAACTTTTTTATTGCCACTTCACTTTTACCATATATTTTCCATTGTTGATTTTCAATATCTCAATCATTCTTTATTTCTAAAAAAAAGATTCAAAAGAAATCTTCAAAAATTATACCGCAATTTATTTATTTGAATACTAAAAAGCTCAATAAATTTATTTTTCGCTTTGGTAAACGAGTCGCAGTACGATCAAATTTGTTCCTTTGACGCGTTTATTATAAAATAGGTAAAGGAAATGAATGGATTTTTAATTAATAGCTCATTGGCATAAAAACAAATTTTTATTTTCGTGACATTTTTCTTTATTTGAAAACAGATAAAAACTGTAAATTTGTATTTTAAATCGGTATAACTTCGAGATAATGATTGATTGAGTATATGGAATATGTATCAACTTTCGCTGGCTACATGCGCTACAAATTTAAAAATAAATTCCGTATTAATCTTTTAGAAATTTTAACAAAGGCATTTGATGTAAATTAAAGATTTCTCAGCATTAAATGAAAAATGTAAATCTATGTTGGATTTTTTTTGAAACAAAATAATAAAATAAAATATTTTACCTTATTTTCCCAATTTGGAAAATAGGTTTTAAATGTAATTAAAGATTTCGCTAATTAAAAAGAAAATTCCGTTTCCGAATTGAGAACACAATTTAATTTTTGGTACGTACAAAATTCTATCAATATTTTGTTCCAAGTTATTTTTAAGATTATAACAATATTTTGTTTAATATAATTGTTATATTTGTTGTAAATTAATTTTATTGAAAAAAATCTTATCTATTATTTTCGCGATTCCATTCCACCAATTCCAAGATAAAAAATCAAATAAGTAATATAAAAAAAGAGAGATAATAAAAAAAAATAAAGAATTTATCCTAAGAAAGAAATCAGATAAGAATATAATAAAATTCAAAAGAATCTATCTTTATCTGAAATTCGAACCTAAGATATAAGAAAATATATGCTACTAAAAATAATATTAATTAATAACTTATCATATTTGCTAATTTAGGATTCAATTTTGAGTTTTTTGAATTGTATAAACTAAAAATCAAGCTAATAAAATGCCTTGTTGTATTATTGTACATAATTTTATTCGATGATCTAAATAAAACAAATAGCAATTTTATCAAATGAATAAAGAATAGCATAATTGAATATTCTAGTACATAAGAAGCACGGACCACATGGAAAATTATTCCAATTATATTCTTAGTTTGTTTTTAATACCATTTTTTTTTCGCAAGATTACCAAATTGCATGTTAATTTACAAACATAAGGAATAGTTTTTTATTATCAAAATTCATCCCTCAAATAATATTTACCTCACAACTTGCTGTGATTTTTTTTTGTCTCATTGTTAATAATTTCTTCAAGCGAAACCAATAATCCCAAATTAATATATAAATTAATTAATAAATCAATGATAATAATAATTAAAATTTTTTACTTATTTTATTGTACTACCTGAATATTTATTGAATTTCCATAATATCTTATATAAAATGTTGATTTATTTAAATTCAAATATAAAGCAAAGAATATAATAACTGATAATAAAGAAAAAAATTGCAAACACAACTTTAAAAATTAAATAATAATAATAATAATAATTGATTTATGCACCGATCATTACATTTATTAACAAAGTCAAGATATTAATCACCAAGTTAATCTCACGTACGTGTAAGGAGAATAGATAATATTTAGTATAAAATAATCATATGCTTTAAAAAAAATATTCAATCCGTATCATGATATGATTTTATAATAATAGTAACAATATTCATAGTCATAATTCTTTATTTTGATAATAATTATAAAATTTTTAATTATTTTATTTTCTATAAAATTGCACCAAATTATATTAAAAAATAATTTAATTCTTTAGAATATTACTTGATTCTTTAAATAAAAATATCGGTTTAATACAAATACGATAATATATAGCTCATATTAATGATGGTTTGGATTAGATAATCGACGAATAAAAAGTAATTAATGCAACAATATATAATTATTCAATTTATTCTATGTACTTATAAGCCAATAATATATATTTATTAAAATAAAATAAAAAGATAAAAGAAAAAAATATATACAAGAAGTGAAAACAAAAAAAGTAAAAAATTAGAGGGATATATAAAAAAAATATGTACAAAGAAATAACGAAGAAAATAGAAAAAAATAGAGGGAGATATATAAAAATATGTACAAGAAATCAAAACTTAGAATTAATTAAAATAAGAAAAAAGATAAAAAGTCGAAGATATAAAAATATGTACAAGAAATTTAAGCTAAATATTTTTTTTTATAACTAATAACATTTGCCCACAGATTTTTTGCCATTTTCAAGGATTTGAACGAGTTTTCAGTGATTTTTTCGGTATCATTAGCAACAGAAGGATGATACTTCATGATGAATTTTTTAATATTGGTGATTTTTTGAAGATCTGTTGCTTCAACCTTTTGAACTTTTCTTGGACGCCCTCGTTTTTTAGCAACAGGAATATCAGGATTAGCAGAAGTAGGAGTAGAAAGAGTAGCGGACGAAGCGGGAGTAGCAGGAGTAGCTGTAGTAGTAGGAACAGTGGCTTATATATTTGAAGCAATATTTGAAATATTCGGGATGATTAATATTGTGGAAAAATAAATTTAATAAAAATTTAATTTCAGATAAGTTTTTTTACCTTTTTCTTTTCTTGGCCTTCCTCTTTTACGAGTTGGAGGAGCAGTAGAAGTAGATGCAATCAAATTATCCATGTTATTATTCATAGTAGTCAATAATTTTCATAAAATTTGAAAGTTGGATCAGATAAGTTTTTTCGCTATTTATACATGTTAGATATGATGCAGTTTTTTTTCGCCTGATAATATGAGTCTGCATAATGTAAAATATTGTATATTATTCCCACTATTATTTTCAAATTTTTAATTTCGAATAATAAAGAGTTTAAACTAAATTAAGTAATTTTTTTGTCATTAAAATGTCTGATAACGTTTATATATGTGTATGTCAAGAGATATTAATTGCATGTATTATTATATATGTGTATATGAAAGGTAATCATAATCATAAACTTCTTGACCAATGTAATTAAAAAAGATGTAAGAATAATAATCAAAATCGTAACCAAAATCTTATAATTATAATAATAATAATCATAAGATAAACTTTTGACTAATTGTTTTTTAATATAATTAAATATAAAATAATCATATGCTATGCTGTAAATATTCAATATCCTTATTATGATTTGATGCATTATTATTATTACAAGTCACTTTTTTATTGATAAGAAATTTTTAACACATTTGATTGGTGGAATAATTTCATAGTTATTTGATTACTCAGCCGATAACAATGATAGACATTGTTAAGCATGATTTATTCTCAGCCGATGATAGACATTATTACATCATTATTTTCACTTATATCGGTATTTTACTTCAAATTACATAATATTATGATTATTCTTCTCTTCTATGTGTCATATTGGTGATTTTGGTAATTTATTTTTATTATCAGTTATTATATTTTTTGTTTATATTTATAAAATAAATTGTGTGCATAGTATTATGTATGACAAACTAAAATATAAATACCAAATACTTTAAACATAAAAATTAAATTCCTATATTAGCAACAAAAATATTGTAAACATAATTCCTTCACCTCTCATATATGACTACTACTTATGAATTATCTTTGCGAAGATTTGGCTTTAATGACATAATCATGAAAATATATACAATAAAATAAATTATTTGGTCAAAATCATTAGAATATTCTTAGTTCGTTTTCTCATTTTTTTTTTTCATTTATCTACAATATATTTAAAATTTATAAATAAAAAAATATAACATTAATTCAATCACAATTATAGAAACTATATATTATATATCTAATGTAATTATTGTAACAACAAGATATATTGTCTGACATAATGTAATTAATAATATCTAAAGTTATTTGATTATAAAATTTTATAGAAATAAATATATATAAAAAAAATGAACCTGATGTAATTAATCATATCTTATATGATGCACCTGAAAAAAGTTTTTAATAAATTTCATTATTATTTTTTTTTATATTACATTTTTTAATATTCTACGTACATATATAATAGCTAAATTAAAAGAAGTACTATGATTTCTTTTAACAATCAATACTTCGAAAGTGGATTGTGATAATTAAAGCTATGCTATATATGGAAATTTTCACATTTTTATTTATATAAAAAAAAGAAAAAGGACATGAGATATTATTGTTATACTATACTTTTCTGCTTTGTGTGTGATTTTTTTGTTTTTTTTTAATCTGATGTAATAATATATTTGTATACTTGAAATTATTTAAATAATAAAAAATGCTTTAATGTAAATAATATATTTTGAATTTTAGAACTTTTTTTATAAATAAGCCCAAATAATTTTTTTCATTCCTCAGATCTTTGAAAAAAAAAACTTATAGCAACACTTCTAATCAATAAAAATCTTAAAAATGGCAGTCATGACAAGATCTCAGTATCGAAAACAACGCCAACCTCAACCTTTACAACAACTACCTCAGAGGAGAGGGCGAGGAAGGCCCAAATCTGTTCCTCAACAACAAAATGATCAATCTCAGGAACAACAACAACAAATCCAGGAACAACAACAACAAATCCAGCAGCAACAAGATCAAATTCAACAACTCCAACTCCAACTTCAACAACAACAACAGCAACAACAACAACAACAACAAGAAGAATACAGATTACTTAGAGAATATAATCAATCATTGAATCAATATATTGGGTATCTTTCTGAAATGCAAGATCCCAATCATCATCATCGCCATCATCAAGAATTATTATCCCGATACAATCAATTGCAAAGGGATTACATTATGCTATTTTATCAACAAAATAATAATAATAATAACAATGATAACATCGAAATTAATATCTTTATTGAATTTTAATGATGATGGCGATGATGATGAGTTGTTGCTGTTGTTGTTTAGGTTTAGAAATATTTATATGTAAATTTAATTTATGAATCTTCTTGTATTTATTTTATTTTTTTTCAAATTTCTTTTTTGTACATATTTTTTTTCTTGTAAATATCTTTTAAAAATTTCTTTTGTACATATTTTATTTTTTATAATTTTATTTTTGTATATATTTACTTTCATGTAAATATCTTTTTAAATTTTCTTCTTTGTATATATTTTATATTTTTAAAATTTTCTTTTTAACTTTCATATAAATTTTTTTAAAATTTTTTTTTGTACATATATTATTTTTTGTACATATATTATTTTTTTTAAATTTTTTTTTTTTGTGCTTTCATGTAAATACCTTTTAAATTTCTTTTTGTATATATTTTCTTTTGTATAAATATCTTTTTAAATCTTTTTTTGTATATATTTTATTTTTTTAACTTATTTTTTAAATTTTTTTTTTTTGTATATTAAATTTACATATAAATATCTTTATAATTTCATACATATAAATCACACAAATATCGTTTAAATTTTCTTTTTCTTTATCTTTTTTTATTTTATTTTCTTTATTTTTTTAAATTCTATTTTATTTTACGCATATAAATATCCTTTTAAATTTTATTTTTTTATTTTCTTATATATAAATATCTTTCTTGTATATATTTTATTTTTTTAACTTATTTTTTAAATTTTTTTTTTTTGTATATTAAATTTACATATAAATATCTTTATAATTTCATACATATAAATCACACAAATATCGTTTAAATTTTCTTTTTCTTTATCTTTTTTTATTTTATTTTCTTTATTTTTTTAAATTCTATTTTATTTTACGCATATAAATATCCTTTTAAATTTTATTTTTTTATTTTCTTATATATAAATATCTTTCTTGTATATATTTTATTTTATTTTTTTGTAAATATTTGCTTTTATTTTAATAAATTTTATAATTAAAAAATCAAAATGAAATGGTGATAAAATTTATTTAATTTATTTTATTATTGTGAAAATTAATTAATAATAAATACAAATTTTGTTCATAAGTTGTATCTGATAGGTAAATTCTACTAACTTTATTTTTTTCAATTTTTATGTCAAGAAAATTTAAAGGAAGGGCAATTCAATTATTTAATTCAATTAATCCATTAATTATAACTATCTTTATTACCAAAGCATTTTTCAAATTATTGATGAAACTCATATTATTTTTTAATCATTGCGAAATTAATTAAAATAAATAATATTAGAGTGCATTCATAATTAAGTTTTCGAAAAAATATAAATAAACTGTTTATAGGCATATGCATTATAAAAACTATAAAAAATTGTATCCATAATTAAAGCATTTAAATTACAAATAAACTTTTTTTAATTAAAGTTTTATGTACCATCATCAAGTTGATATGTCGATCTTATATTTCTAATAAATAAAAAATGAATAATAATAACAAATTGATTTTTCTTGATGAAATTTTTTTAGGAGCAATGTTTGGTAATAAATATGTAAATGATAATCTAACACAATTTTTCCAAACAAAAGATTTTTGTAAAAGAATAAAGGAAGGAAGAGAGAGGAAGAAGAGAGAATGTACGAAAAATAAATAAATAGAAAAGTAAAGAATGAATTAATATTTATATATTTAAGTAGACTTTTTAAAAACTATTTTAAATATCTTTATAATTTATTTCCGTCGTGCTAATTTTAAAGCTTGAAAATATGATAATAAACAAATCTTGAAATGGATTAGTGAAATAATAAATTATTAAGAAAATGTGGAGCTTTATAATCATATTTTTATGCTAGCAGAAACAAAGTAGAAGAGCAAGAACAAATAATCAAAGTACAGAAGAAGCGTATCAAGAAGAAGAAAAACAAGATAATAATAATGCAGGGAGTATGGGAGATCTATAGTCTAATAGTCAAAGGATTTTTTTTTAAACAGTCTTGGAGATATAAAGAATTTAAAAAAATGTGATAAAATAAAAGTAATTGATTTATATTTTTTACTACTATTATATTTATTCTATAATCGGGATAGGGTAAATTATATGAATGATATATAATTATCTTAGAAATGATTCATTTAAAAAGTTAATTTGTTTCGCTTCGACAAAAAAAAAATTTTAAATTAAACATGTTCATTGAACGAAATCCGAGTTATTCAAAATGATAAATATTTATTCATTTAAATATCCTAAACGAAATAAATTGGTTTATTAATTTGTTAAATTAAATTAAAGAGCTTTATAATAATACGTAATAATAGAATAATAATAATGTAATTAAAAAAAAATTAGCATTGGGAAATGAGATATGAACTTGTAGTTAAATGAACGAATTATTGTAAAAAAGTGGTTGTGATGGTGATGATTTAAATAGTTCTACATCGAAATCAATTTATAGTAATAGTAGCAGTAATTACAAAGTGATAATTCTTCAACTACCGGATCAGGACTCTTGTACTTCTTCAGCATCAAATGCCTTCTGAACTTTCGGAAAATTCAGAAAATTCAAAGATTCATTTTTAATTGGAAATAATTTAATTATTAAGATTAATAAACAACATTAGATAATAATAATAATTCAACAGACCAAAAAGATGATGATGAAAAAGTAGATGTAAAAGTAAAAGGGATAAAAATGAATATGAAGTAGAAGAAAAAGAAAAAGGTTATAATAGCAACAATAATAATAAATTTCCCCAAGGAGATAGATTAGAGCTTAACCGACTTTATTAGATATATTAGATTTCCAATAATGCAAAAACGTTATATTTTTGAAAAAGTTGAAGGAAATCCTATTCTTATGGAACGGAAGATTTAGTGATTATTTTATTTTACTTTTTACATTTTTATATAATATATTGAAGTCATGATCATTATTTAGTAAAAAATTTAAGACAAAAATTGTATTGTCTTATAGATTTACAAATACGTATCTACTTTATTTCTATTGACATTTTTCCAACTTAGATCTGTTCGCTATTATCAGTTTTGTATAACTAATATTACTTGAAATGCAATCTAGAATAACCGAAAAAGATATTTAAATGAAAGAATTAAAGATGACTGATCTTCCACTCACTATTTATAGCGCATCGCGTGATTATAGAGTAAATACTTTTGTATACATTGATTTCATATTTCAAATTTAAATTATGTAATCATTTTATTTATATAATCATTTTATTTAAATATGAGTCTGATTTTTTCTCATTGATTTTTCCCACGAAAAATTTTTTCCCATGAAATTTTTTTTTGCTCTAAATTTTTCTTTGTATTTTCGCTAATAAAAAACAATATATTTTTATCGAAAAACTATTAATATTTTCATTAAAAACCGATTTATTTTTACCAAAAAACGATTTCAAATTATAAAAAATGGTTTATTATATCAATATGCTTTCGCTTCTTCCTATTAAGGTTTTTGGGCAAAGACTTTTGGTATTGTATATCTATTTATTATTATTACAAATATTAGTGGTAGAATGAAGTATTATTGCAAAGAAAATTTATTATTAGTACAAAGTATTATCATTGCAAAAAAAAAAAAATTAATTGTACAAATTATCATTAGAAAGAATTATTATCATTTTATTATCATTACAAATCATTATTATGCAACGAATTATTATTGCAAAGAATTTTTATTAAATTAAAAAAAATTTTGTAATTATCATTCTTTATTTTTTTATATTTAGAATCTATGCATAAATTTATCACTTTCTTTATATTTTAGGATCCAAACTTAAATTATTACTTTCGTTGCATCATTTCTTTTGATTTCTTTTAAGAATCATTTCTGGACTTTCATTTGCAGGTATTTAACTACAAATTGTTGTCTATTGGTTGGTATTAAATACTCGACCAAAATTGTTGTTGTTTTCAGCTACTTTTAACTAATTATTGTTCTTTAAATTGTTTTTGAAATGTCCTTGGTGAGTATTTCTTATTTATATTGTACATTACTTTTATTTATTTATTTTAAAATTGTTAACTTCTTTGATATTTGTAGCTCATACTAAATACAATAATTGTGAATTGTTGATAGTGTTAGCTAACGCAATAATACTAACTACTTTTACTGGGAACAATTTTTAATTTTGAAAAACCAGAAATAGAAGATTATATAAACGAAAACTACAAAATATTTGAAGAGCCAAAATTACAAGATTTAGTTAATTTGGATAAATGAATGAAGTATTGGAATAAATGGATTCAGATAACAACTTTTATTTTTCATTTGAGTTTTTCCATTTAAATTTCTCATTTCTTTCTAGCCTTTTTTTCCAACAAATAATAGTTAATACCGTGAGAGTATTCAAAATGACATAAAGATTTGGATAATTGAGGCTAAGGTACAATTGAAGATAGCAAACTTGTGTCATTTACTGTCATTTTCATTTAAAGTTTTTTTGAGAATAATTAAATTGAAGTAAAGATTTGGATAAATAGATAAAAGTATGAAGATTTTATTTTGATTATTTGAATTTTCCAGTTAAATTTTCTTAATTCAAATTTAATTTATTTCCTTAAAAATAAATAGTTAACAATTTACGAAGAATTTGGATAACTAAAATAATTGAGCTGCAAAAGCTGAAATTAATGGATTTAGAGAAGCAAATTTTATTTGTTATTTTCGTTTTTTTCTCTACTAATTTTAATTCTACTACTAACCTTTCTGCCAACATTTGTATTTCGTTTATCTATTTTACTAATCAACTTTCAATCATCTTTTTTTATTTTTCTATCAACGAATACTAATACTTTTCTACTAATGAACTTCTTTATTAACACAATTTTCTATCTCTACTAATGATTTTCTATTTTACTTACAATTTCTTTTCTTTCTAATGATTTATTACAGTTTGTTCTTTTCTTATTACTAACATTTCTAAAAATTTCAATTTACTAAAGATTTTATATTTATATTTTCTGTTTAACAAATTTTTCTAATTATGATTTTTATTACTAATTTCTACTAATAATTTTCTAATGATTTGCCTTTTCTAATTATTTTTACTAGCATTCCATTTTTCTATTTACTACTTACCTATTTAATTAATTATTTGTATTTACACTAATATTTGTTTCCGCTACCATTTTTTATTCTATTCCATTAATGATCCTTGTTTGTGCTAATGATTTCTACTAATGAATTATTTTCTACTAACGATTTTCTTTATTTATTTTTTAATCTATTGAACTATTTCCATCTATTTTACTAATGGTTTTTTACTAATGATATTATTTTATTAACTCATTTACTATTTGTTTCTAATTAGTTTTACTAATGATTTTTTTTTTACTTTCAATTTTCTATTCATTGTTGATTTATTATTTTATTTTTCCTTGCTATTAACATTTCCTATCGACAATTTATATTTTTTTTTATATTAACAAGAAAAATAATAAATAAAAATAAGAAAATTTACTAAAAAAATAAAAAAAAAAAATAATAATTCAAATTACAAATTATAATCAATTACTTGATTAGACTTACCTTTCTCATGATCTTATTATTAAAACATAGTCAAAAGNTCTAATGATTTGCCTTTTCTAATTATTTTTACTAGCATTCCATTTTTCTATTTACTACTTACCTATTTAATTAATTATTTGTATTTACACTAATATTTGTTTCCGCTACCATTTTTTATTCTATTCCATTAATGATCCTTGTTTGTGCTAATGATTTCTACTAATGAATTATTTTCTACTAACGATTTTCTTTATTTATTTTTTAATCTATTGAACTATTTCCATCTATTTTACTAATGGTTTTTTACTAATGATATTATTTTATTAACTCATTTACTATTTGTTTCTAATTAGTTTTACTAATGATTTTTTTTTTACTTTCAATTTTCTATTCATTGTTGATTTATTATTTTATTTTTCCTTTCTATTAACATTTCCTATCGACAATTTATATTTTTTTTTATATTAACAAGAAAAATAATAAATAAAAATAAGAAAATTTACTAAAAAAATAAAAAAAAAAAATAATAATTCAAATTACAAATTATAATCAATTACTTGATTAGACTTACCTTTCTCATGATCTTATTATTAAAACATAGTCAAAAGACAAATTTGAAGTTTTTAATGAAAATATAAAACAATCTTGTGTCTTTCCGTTGATTATTGTTTTTATCACACTCAACCCCCAAGAATTTCTCCAGTTTCTTTAACTTTTAAAATAATACTTTATATATCTAATTTATTATTCCTATAAAATTTTAATGTTGAAAAATAGTTATGATAATAATATTGAATATTTTAATAGTTGCGTCATTAAAGGAGTTTCGTTGAGAACTACGGGATCTTAAAATATAGAAATGTCTTTAGAAAAGCTCTCCCAACCAGGTGATAACAACGTATAGTCAGATATTATCTGTCACTAGAAAAATACCGGTGACAAAAATTGATGAAGGCACCAACGTGCTTTTCAAGATTTTGAACCCGTTCTCAATAAGTGCCATTAGAGTTACTGGCGTCATTGGAAAATCTGAACTCTTAACTTTCTCTATTTTTTTTTGTCTATAGCATATGAAATAGTTTATTTTTTTCCTAGTTTTAACTCTTAAGGAAGTGTCAATAGTTCCGTCACTAATTAAATTTTATTTAATGACTACCAAAACCAGATGTATTGATATATTTGATGTTGATATATTATTATGTAAACGGGCAGAAAAATAGGTGAATACAAGTATTTTATTTATATTGAATATTATGGATATTATCAATTATGTGATACAAAAATAAAAAAGCATCTCGCCAACTCATTGGTATGTCTCATATGTCGCAACCTAAAATTTAAAATTATTTTATCATTAATGATTAAAAAAAAGTTAATGATAAGAAAATGTGAAATTCTTAAATTAATCTTACAAAATTTTTCACAATTTCATCATCAGATAAACGCCAATTATGATAACAAAAATCGCTGATAAAAAGTGATTATTTATTGACCAATGTATTTTATTTCAATGACTTAATTAATGATGATAAATCATACCTCATTTTCCCATTAAACTCGGTATCAAAGGAATGCCCTATTCTCAACGGGTCGTCGTTGAACACGATGTATTCCTTCTGAATTTGTTCAATGATCTTGGATCCAACCAACTTTCCGTCTACATAGAAATCCATGCGTTTATGAGTTTTCGAAAGTGCGTAGCATATATGGTACCATTTATTTAGAACAAAACCCTTGCCGAATTCATTAATTCCACAATTCTCGTTGATATTCGTCGAGAAAGCAGGATATGGTCGTGAGATGTTTGGTGATAGCCAAAGAGCGGGAGTACGGATCATTTTACGTGCACCTAGGCATTTGTTATTTTTTTGGACGGAGAAACTTTAGTTTATAAAATATCAAATACAATTTTGAAACTATTCCTTTTTGCATACCTTTTTGAAATATATTCATCCAACCCGGATCATGACTCTTAATATTCAATCGCAGAGTAATCGACAATTCATTTGTCACAGGGGGCAATTCATCATGTTGAACAACTGTTTTACTAGCAGGAAAATCCAAGGGACCTAAAAAAATCATTTTGGAGTTCATCGTTCATTAGATTTAAATTTTAAAAAATCCCGCAATCATTTATATATGATTAGTCATGCTTTTTCCGTTAGGCTGAATGACAGATTAGCCTTTTCCCTCAATTGGAAGTTAGGCTAAATTTTGTGTATTATTATAATTTCCTTTTTTGAATTTTAACGATTGCTTCTATTTTGGGTTGTGGTATTAAATATACTGAATGATTTCATCTTTATCGATAGTAATCATTTATTTCTTCATTACATATTAATAAATAAATACGTGTTATTTTTATTACGGACAAAAAAAAAATTAGTAATGATATACAAATTATTATGGTAAACTGGAGCATAATGTAATTTATAAATTTACAATATTATGACATGTAATCGTTTCTAAAAATCAGACAGCCATCTCTTCCAAAGTTAAAAAAAAATTTAATGCATCAAAAACGGAACTTTTGAATCCTTTTATTTTTTTCCATTGTTTTACGCTCTGGACAATTAGGTCACAAGTTCACATTTTGTGAAATATTATCATAATAAAATACACACTGAAGTACGAAGAAATTGTCTTTTTTAATCTTTATATATGTACAAATCTTATTGTGATTTACTATTTGATTTTTCAAACGTAAACTTGTTTATGCAATTCTAGAATTAGCATTTTGCGTATTTTGTATAATTCACTATTCTGGTTTTTCGAACACAAACTTGGTTGCTCAATCATTTTGCGTATTTTGTGTAATGAGAGATAAAATAAATGAGATTTTTTTTTTGCGCACTAAAAATATTTCGCAATTTTAAACGTAATTTACATTTGTTTTTTTTTTCAAAAAATAAATTTCGACCTTTCATACCATAAGCAAACAAAAAAAAATGTCATCTGATGAAGATAACGATATGTGCCAATGCAATCAAGAAAATAATACCTTTAATTGGTGCAAACCATGTAACTCGAAACATTTCCAAAATGATTTTAATAAATGGACAAGTGGAAATGATAAAATAGATAAATTAATTCAAGATTCTCAAATAAATACTAATAATCTAGTTGAAATAATGATAGATTTAAAGATGTTAAACAAATAGGTAAAGGTGGATTTGGAACAATACATTATGCTAGGTGGATTGATGGAACAATTAATAAATGGGATATTAAAAATCAACAATGGAAAAGAGATCTTAATTATGGTGGCAGATTAGAAGTGGCATTAAAAAAGTTTGATAATTTTGTGAATTTCAACGATGTCTTAAATGAGGTGAATATTTTAATTAATATTTAAATTTAATTTTCAAATTATTATATAACGTCTTAACTATAAATTAAAAATTTTTATATTATTAGATGGAAATTCACTTAAAAACATGGACTGAATTTGCTTCAATTCAATTTTATGGAATTACACAAGATCCAGAAACACACTCATATATGATGGTTTTAGGATATGCAAAAGATGGAAATCTTCGAGAATATTTAAAAATTAATTTTAATAATATTAATTGGAATCAAAAATTATTGAATCTATATGAAATATCTGAAAGGTTAATGAAAATTCATGAATTAGATATAGTTCACCAAGACTTCCATCCTGGAAATATTTTATCATATGATTTTAAATCTAATTTACAGATTTCAGATTTTGGATTAAGTAAACTAATAGAGGCGGATCCAAATAATCCCGGAAAAAAGAATATATTTGGTGTATTACCATATATTGCTCCAGAGGTATTAAGTGGCGAAAAAGAATATACAAAAGCTGCTGATGTATATTCATTTGGAATTATTGCTTACGAAATGGTTACGGGATTTCCTCCATATCCTGATATACCACATGATAAAGATTTAGCGATGAAAATATGCAACGGATTACGACCAAAAATTCCATTTCATACTCCCAAATTAATTACAAGAATGATTATGAGGTGTTGGGATGCTCGAGTTGCACATAGACTCACTTTTAAAGAATTACGGGAAGAGTTGTTGAAATACTATTATAATTATAGAGATTATTTAAGGAAAGGGAAAAATAAAGATTCAGAAATTGTAATTCAAATTAAGGAATTTTCTGCAAATCAAAATCATAGCCGTAGAAGTATTTGGAAAAATATTTCGTGCATATTCCATTGGAGAAAAGAATCAAAAACTACAACTCCAACTCCTCTTAATTATCAAACACATCCACAAGCAATTTATACCAGTCGACTTCTTAATTTTTCAAAACTTCCAAAACCAAAGAATGAAGAAAATTTTGAAAAGGAACTCGAAGAATTGACGAAATCTACTTCGGGTTCAAGTGCTGGTAAGTATAAATTATATTATTTGTTTTTTTACAATTAAAAAAAATATTAATTTATTTTTATATTTTATTTAGTTGCATCCAAATTACATGTACGCGATTTTTAAATATTTTTTAATAATTAATTATATTAATTCATTTCTATATCTGGACAAGTTAATTTGGATGTCTAATTTTTGAATTTTATTTGACATTATTTATTATTTATTTGTATTTTACTTATCAAAAAAAAAACCAATAAATGGTGCTTTATAATTTAATTTTATAAAATCTTAACACTAGGCGTAGTTTGTAATTTCGATTTTATAAAAATAGGAAATAATAAAAAAGGAAATATGAATTTATCATGAAATCGACTAAAAGTGTTAAAATTTAATATTTCAACGATATAACATTATTGAATGTTATGATGTATGCGTTTTTTAAAATTATTATAACGTGACATGAACAAAAAAAATTCCCAAAAATATATATATATTAAAGATTAAGAATTAATTATTATTATAACGAACAAAAAAATTCCCAATAATTTCAAAGATTGAATGTAAAATTTTTATTCATATACTAAAATCTTTAAAAATGTCTGACGTTTTTTTTTCAATAATTATTCATAATATAATAAAAACATAAAGAAATAAAAAAAGACTAATACTATCAGTTAAGATCATCAAGACCATTATTTAGATTTATTTTTTTAATTATTTATTTGTTCTTTTAATAAAAAAAATTCAACAAAATTCTTATCCAATCGCATAAAGTAAAATTTCAACAAAATTCCCATCCAATCACATAAATATCAAACACCATCCATGTAAAAAAAATTAAATCTACAAAATAAAATAGTAATAATAATAGTGATAGAAAATTATATTTAATAATGAGTATGAAGATAAATTTTTAAAAAAAGAATGAATGAATGAAAATTCAAGGGCATACGTAATAATTAATTTATCTTTTATCTTAACTAAATTGGGCCAACAAGTATTTCTCCATTTTTCTTTCAATACTCGGAATGAACTTTGAAAGTGGCGACGTGGTGGGATGCCCTTTTTCGAATTCAATCATTTCTGCAAATGATGAATGTTAATATAAAGGATAAAATAAATGTAATACGGAAATCAATAAATCAATAAAAATAAAGAAATAATTATTTTGCCTTGATTACGGTTCGTCCCTTCTTGTGAAAGTAATTTATAATAAAACTAATAAAACATGTCATTTTTTTAACCCAATATGTTTGTATTAATCCTTTTAAAAACCAAAGGAAATTTGATTCGCAATACGTTCCGAGATTTCTCCCTACTATTATATTAAAATTAGATATTTTTGGATATGGCGACTTCATCGCCATCATGTAATTAAAATCTATACATATAATTAATTATATTTATATAATTTATTAATGTTCAAATACATTAAATTAAATAAAAGGTTGTAAATAAACTTTAATGTAATGTTTAAATATACTAATTAAGAGATTAAGATTTATACAAATGATTATTTGTTGTATAATTTATTAATGTTCAAATACAATTAAATTAAAATGAAAAACTTTAAAGTAATATTGATTAAAAAATTTAGTTATTATTTTGTAGTGGTCTAGAAATAGGTAGTGATTCAGATGCTTTTGTTTCTAATCTTTCATATTCTTTTATCATGGACTTTTCAAGGGATCTAATTTTAAACTTAGTGCAACATATTGAGGTAGCACGGGGAATACGAAATCACGGGGGATGAATCATCATTGTGTGTCATTCATCCTGGCACAAAAATATTTTTATGGATGACAGAGGATGAAGGTAAACAAGAAGAAGATTTATAAAAATAGCTGCGGTAGAGAAGAAAAAAAGAGATTCCTGGTGGGTGAAAAACATTTTTTTATTCATTTTATACAAAAAAGATTCTAATAATTTCCTACAATTTTAATTAATAATAATAATAATAGCAAGTGGACAAGCATATGTAGCCTTGAGTAGAGCTGCATCATGGGACAACTTAGTGATTATATCATTTAATAGAAATTCAATCAATGAAAAAATACAACAGCATTGGTGAATTTAACACGCTTATAGCATAAAATAAACCAAATTTATATAAAAATCGGTAGTATTATGAATTAAATACATTAAACATGAATAAATAATAAAATATACGATATTAACTCTTGTTTATAATCTTAAATACTTCATAATCTAAAATAGAAAAATATTCATTAGATGTTCTAATAGGGGTTTCATAATAAGTATCGTTAGATCTCAAACACTGACATTTTCGATCTTGAGTAAAATCGGAAACATTTGATCCCATCATAAATTCACTGTTACCAAAATTTAGACACTGATTAATATTCGTATTCGGATAATAAGGGCTTATAACTTTATTACTATCAATAACTCGGCTAAGAATTGAATTTTGAATATTACCATTTTTTAATGAGAAAATGAAACTATCTTGTTTTGTCACATTAATACAAGTTAAGATATCCCAAACTGAAGGATTGTAACCACCAACTATTTCATCAGTTTCTGCAACTTTTGCAACCACAATTGTTCCAGAATGTCCATAGCACATGTTCCTAAATTTCTTGGGGTGAAAACCATCTCTACTCCCTCGAAGAAGTAATTGAAATTCATAGGGTATATTTGATAAAGAATAAGTAGTTGATCTTTGATCAATCCATGATGAAAGTTCTGCTGCATGCTCTTTGTTAATTATAGTTGAAAATGGCAATTTAGGGGTTGAAATGGTTCTTAAAGGTAATTCAGGATTGGAAATGATTCTCGCCGGTAAAACAAGGGATTTGACGGGTTTATTTGGGGACATATGATGTTGGATTAAATCATTCCAAAGCTGTTTTGAAAGAATTTTTTTGTAGGGTTTTACTTTCTCCCAAATATCTTCATCAGGAATATGAAAATATCGAATTAGTGGTAAACAGCGTTGTAACGTTATTTTCAAAGCCTCGAAATTTTCTTTAGACCATTCTTTCAAATTAGTAGGTAAAGTATGATTTTGTGCAATTCCCCATTTAATAACATTATCCCAAATGTTAATTTCCTCGACTTTCAAGTCATCTCTTTGCAAAATAGAAATCAATGCTGTCTCTTGAAGTGAAGTGAAATCTTCGGATTCAAAAATCAAATTTGGATATTTGGCAATAATATCATCATAAAATTTTTTTAAACCTTTAAATTCATTGCCATCGGAGATTGAATGATAAATACGAGAGAAATGGGTTCTTAACCAAGAGGCTTTAGATTCGATAAGGTAACTTTCTAATTTAATCGATAGTTCTATAAGCTCTAATTCATTGGCATTGACCATTAATTCATAAATGGTTTTGGTATCCGTATTTTCAACATCAACAATTCCACCATAGATATATCTATAAAATATATTTTATTAATATTGAACCTTAATATAATTTATTTAATATTTAATGTAGTAATTAATTTATTGACTTACTCAAGAATAATTTCGAATATTTGAGCAGATATATTTGGTTTAATAATAGTTTTGATGTGATTTTTATTCGTAGGAGCATTCTCTAATTCTTTATAAAAGTGTGGTAAGCGATAACGTAAGAAAACTGAGTGTGCAGTAAAAGATTTCTTATTTCTTTCTTTATCAACTTCGACGACAACATTATACTCTTTTTTGTCATTAAGAAGTTCTGAAAAATCTTGGGATAATTTATCAAAAAATTTTAAAGACATTTTTATTATTTTTAAAAATTCAAACTGATTGCGTTTACTAAATACATAAGACCGTGTCAAAAAAAATTCCACATGCGTTATGTCATTATGACTCATCGAAATTCCAATGATTGTGTTACAATTATATATATAATAGGTGATTTATTTTCTGTTATTATTTATTATATAATCATTGAGGCGGTGCACGACAATCAAAAAAAAAATACTTATGGTTATGGTTATATTTAATATATTTATTAATTTATATTGTCACGCTTAGTGTCTACCGCAGCAATCTGGACAGCAGTGGTAATTGTTATCCTAAATTATTTGAAGCATCAAAGAAATGTACATCGAGGCACGACAACATTTTCTCTCGTATATAATATATTTCATACATATATCTATTAAATCATATTCATGTATTCACGTACGTGTTATCATTAGTTCTTTATATTAAAATTGATTCCGAAACGGGAAAAAAATGACGAGGTTGATAACGATGATGAAACATTTCCCAAGTTAATACTATACATCAACAAGAATAATTAAGAGATTTATTACATGATATATTGAATCTTGATACTAATAATAAAAATAATCCTAATAATATGAATAGGGATATGTATAAGAATTATAATTATCACCAATTATTCAAAAGCCATTACCACAACGCAATAAAGAAATAATCGTATTTCGGATCATTCACTCATTGATAATTATATTTCTCAATTAATCCAATCATCATCATCACAAAAACAACAATCTTCAATAAAAATATTATTAACGTTAGATGGATTAGAAGAATTAATTCATGAACTTGATTTTGGTATTAAATTATCTAAAGATGATGGATTGAAATTTATTATTTAACTTTTAAATCATGATTCGAATGAAGTCAAGAAGAAAACCGCTTTGATCATTGGTGCAGCAATGCAGGTAATAATATTTATTATTAATATTAATTTATATTTATTATATAATATTTATTACTATTATTAATTTATATAAATTATTTTTATTTATTATTTGTTTTTATTAATCATATTTATTTATAAAATAATCCATTTGCTCAGAATTATGTACTAAGAATCTCATCCTTCATCTTTTAAGTTCTCTCGCATCCGAAGAAGGAAATGAGATCAAAGTTTTATCACGCCTTTCATAAGACTTATCAAATGTCATTCGTGGAAATAGGGTAGCGATGAAAATCGTTAATGATTGATTATCTCTATTAGCAATTTTGTATAAAAAATTGGAGGATTTTAGTGATCCAAATATGATGGTTAAGGGGAATAAATCGAGGGAAGCGGATGACGTATTTGATTAACGGCAACAATTCATTTTCAGATGTAATAGGATCTTGGTTCAATTTACTTTTTTGATCATATTGATAATGATGACGATGATGATGATTATTATTATTAATAAAAATCACAAGAATTAGATTTTGATGCGAAGAAAAAATACTTAGAGGAATATCAATGAGGAGGAAATATTATCCTCTTCAGTGTCCTGCTCAAAATAAGTTTAATTTACGGTTATTGGAACAAGCTGATTTAGTAAGAAATGAAGATTATTTAGAAGATTATGATCGTTTGATCTCTCAAGTTAAAAATCAATATAAAAACTTTTATCATCACATAATAATTAATAAAATTTACACGATCTACTCAATTTAAAACCTATCGAATTTATCCAGTTTAAAATAATAAATAAAAAAATATTTGACAATGTTTATTTTTCGAAAAATAATTATAGCAAGTTTTGTACGTACGGAATTCCTAAGTCTTCTAGCTCAGGATTTCCAGGTAACGGGCAAAGCATGGTATTAATACCCTTGTGAATCTTTCCTTTCTGATTAATCGAATTAATTAATTACGTACATGAAAATTTCATCACACAATTCAATTAATCAATATTCTTTTGAAAATAATAATTATGATCTTTTTTAAAGAAGGATAAATGAGGAAGAAGGTAAGGTAAGGTAAATACAAATGTTCCAGTTTTTTTTTTACCATCTTTGAGAATAAAAATAGATATAGTATAATTTTGTTTTAAATAATAATAATAATAAAGATGATGAGAGATAAATTTAGCAATAATTCATTAAATAATATACCCGGGGTACTATGTCCCGCAATCTACGCCATTTTCAGGAGTAATTTCTTTTATATCACGATTATTATTTCCTTTTGAGATGATATTGGAAGTGCTACTAACGACAAACTTTCACCTGAAGAAGAGGGAGAAGAGTTGAAACCCATTAGAGTTATAATTATTTTTTGCATTATCATTAATACTTGATGATCATATTTTAGTAGGTTCAAATCATTTTTTTTTAAAAAAAAAGCACTTCATCACGGAGTAAAGAATTTGTAGCAGATAGTATATCATCATCGTTTAAAATTAAAAAAAAAAAAAAAAAAACATACAATTAAAGATGTTTTAGATCCGACACCTAAAACTTTAACCCATTTCATCCTTTTTCCGCGAAAAAAAAATCATACCAAACACTAATTACAATTCCTGTTATAATTATGTAATTCGTGGCATTTATTGATTTATTATTATCATTTGTTAACATTGAATTTTTTAACGATAATTATTTAAATAAAAAATTCATGGAGTCCAAAATTTATTCGACAGCTATCATGATTATCTATATTAAATATAAGAAAAGATAAATATTTGAACTGACATAAAATAATTTTAACGAAAGATTAAATGATAACGTGGGAATAACAAATTAGTCACCTATATCGAGATAACTGTTTTCGATAATACTTGATTTTGTCATTAAAATACAAAATATAATAAAAAAAAATAATGATTACATTATCTAATTGTACAGTTTGGAATTCACAAACACACAAAAATTTGGTAGCTTAAGATCTCAAAATAAATTCACAATTACCAAATTGTGGACCATAACCATAAGAATCACAATAGTATAGTGCTCTACTACTGTATAATTCGGCTGAGGGTTGAATCATGAATATTACCATTTTTTGATGAATTACCCTGTTTTTCCACATAAGCACCTGTTGAGTTATCTTAAGTTAAAGGATTACATATTTCCACCAACTATTTCATCAGTTCCTGCAATCTTTGCAACCACAATTGTGCCAGCATGTCCATGGTACATGTTCCAAAATTTCTTGGGATGAAAACCATATCGACTTCCTCGAAGAATTAATTGAAATTCATAAGGTATATTTGATAAAGAATAATGGCAATTCAGGTAATTCAGGTGTTGAAATGATTCTTGAAGGTAATTCACATATTCGACAACTCTTTATGGTTATCATGCATCTCTATATTGAGTATAATAATAAAAGAATCAATATAAAATAATTTTAATGAAATATTAAATAACGATAACGTAGGAATAACAAATTAGTCACTTATATCGAGATAACTGTTTTCGATAATAATTCATATTCACGGTGCGGTGTAATTTTCAATTTTTACAAAATAGCTATTTGTATAATGAATAGATTTTGTCATTAAAATACAAAATATAATAATAAATATTTATATAAACTATTCGAATGTACAGTTTGGAACTTTTTAAATAATATAAAATTTAATTTTTGTTAATCTTTGTTATAATAAAAACAAAAAAAAATATAATTGTTATCTTTTCTTCTATCAAACCATTTAAAAAACGATTGAATGATTGTTATTTTACTTTGTTTATTTTTTTTCAAATATTTTTTAGCACATATAATATTCTATAACCATTTAAACGAATCCTTTAATATCTCTTTAGTTATGTCATAATTTTAAATTTTTTTTTTTTTAATTTTCTTTTTAATTTTCATTTTTTAATTCTAAATGCATAAAAATGATAAATCAGATCTGTTTTTCAAATTTATGTTCAAATCATAAGTACGTAAATTAAGTCATAACCTATAAATGTAAAAATTTGGGATTAATTATTTATTAAATAATACCTGCACATTTAACAGATTTTATATCTTATAATGATTCTTGCAATTTGTAAAGAGTATTAATGTGCTTACTAATATAAAATTATGATTTTATTTATTAAATTTGTAAAAAAAACTATAACACAATACCACTTCTTACACCTTCAATAAACACCAAACAAACTTTCCAACCCACACCTTTGAACTTAATGTACATCCCCTTCTGGTCGCTCAGCTCACCAAATACAATATCACCAAAGAGCACCTATAATATTGTGGCGGAACAAGTCGGTAATCAGGTGAAATGTCACGGGGGATGATAATTTGTGACTTCCCTTTGCCTTCTTATATTTATGTTTTTTTTTATTTATGAATGATCAACCTTCTTAATAAATATTAATATTAGATTTTAATTTCTCAACGAAAAATTTTAACGCACCGCTGGTGCCGAACGCCACAACGATAGCTATTAGTTAGAGTTAGGTGGTTTCATAGTCAAAATTGAAAGGTTTATAAGCATTATTTTAAAAACGAGGGTTCATTTTTTGTCGTTTAAAATTTTATTAAATTTAAAAAACTGAAATTAATATTAAATATTATTAATTTTGTGTTGTTATAGCGGTAAAATATAGTGAATAAAATGTCAAGAATATAGAGATAGAGAATATAATGTAAATTTTATTCATAAATAATGAACAAATAATGATAAATAATGATTTTTTTATATAACATTTTCTATGTGACATATTCATTTTGATGGACATAGGACTGGTTTGGAGAATAGTTTTCTAATAAATCATTATAGAATCGAGCAAATATTTCTTTTAGAAGAAAAATTCGCTTCACTGTCTTCCGATATAATCGATTGCTTCTTCATTACGTCATTAATTTCATTTTTTAATAGATTTATTTCTCTTATAGTTTTTGCTCCAGAAATAAAGCTTTGGATTCTTGCATTTTCAATTTCTTTTAAATTTTTGGCATTCACGTAGTCATTAATTGCCACACAAATATCATCCCAATTATTTATTCGGTAGTTTTCTTGGTGAGACTTTAAGTGTTCTAACAGTTTTTTTCGTGAACTTTCTCTGATCTTCTTTAACAACTCGTAGTATTGGCTATCTAGAGGGGGATTGTCTACACATATAATACCCTTGCAACGTTCAATTAAGTTAGAAAATTTCTTGTTTTCTTCTTTCAATCTTTTTTTTTCTTCATCACATTTCTCAGAGATTTCGAAGTCCATAAACCAGTTTCTCACAATAGTTGTATGTTCAAGAATTTTTTTTCCAAAAATTTTCTTGGCTATTACAAGGAGTTCTCCATTTTCTTCAGTAAATCTTCCTGGTAAAACTACCAATACTTGGTCTATTCCTCTTTTCATTGTGTAAATAGCTTCAGCAAGCTTGTAAATACTTTTATCAAAGGATAAATTGGTGTCAATTGCGATATTTTCAACAACTCGATATTTAATTCCTTCATACTCAAAGACTTCGACATGGAAGTTTTTAGGGTCGCTAGTTGAACCTGGGCTTTCAAAGAATTTATCACTGCCACTAATTACATTTGCTAATGCGGACTTACCACTACCTTTTCTCCCAACCAAGAATATATTCTTTTCTACATCATCCTCGTAGATTTCAATTTCATACACACATTGGTTGATTAATTCTGGAGTTTCTTTAATTTCACTTGCTGCTTTAATAGCTTCTTCTTTTGTTCGGTAGAAATTCGTTAAATTAGGAAACCTTTTGATTGCTTTTACTTTTATCTCATTTTCACTGTCTTTACTATCTTCACTGTCTTCACCGTCTTCACTGTCTTCACTGCCTTCATAATTAATAAGTCTAATAGCATATAAGCCAGAAACTTTGTTAATAACAATTGCATATTTTTTGTTGTCCTCGGTAGAAAAGTAAATAACATCTTTAATTTTGCCACGAATGTTAGTCTTTTCTCTTATTTTTTTGTCTTTTTTTGTTAATATAAATTTTACCATAGTTAATAATATCTCTTTCTAAGTAATATTTTCTTTTTTTCTTTTTTATCTTATGGGTTAATTATACCATTTTTACTAAATTAATTTTTCGTGTAAGATTTGACAGGTTTAAACGCTTTCTTTCACTAATTTGATTCATTTTCTTTCACTAATTTGCATTGTTTATTCAAATTTAACTACTTTTACATATATATATATATTAGTTACGCTAATAACATAATCAATCCAATCTAAATAAAATCTCCTGAAAATCTTCCCCCGATTATGACGTCGATCACTCTAGAATAATGATTAATTTGGCGACTTTGTCGCAGATAGTTGTAATACTAATCTTAGCATACTAATTTGGTGTAAATCTTATTGGTAAATGGTAATGAAAATGACTCATAAATAAACTTATTTATTATAATATCAATTGTTATAAAGTCTTTTAATATAATAATATTTGTGACCTATTTCTCAACAGGTTTTCAATATATGAGGTTTTTCTAGACCCGATGGGGAAACAATGAGAGAAGTTTGTTGTTTACATGTTTGGTTGGATCATGTTTTTTAAGAAACAAGCGAATTTTATTAGAGAGTGAGTAGCATTATATCTTGGGTTCTTTATCTTTTTTTTGTTCAGATTTATTTTTTTTATTTTTATTTTTAAATTAATAAAAATAGTCAATAATATACTATGCGCATATGCGAGAAAAAATTATGTATTATATATAATAATGGTTTTGATTTGTAATTTTTACATTGATAATATTTAATCTTGTTTTATGTTGTTGCCATTGAAATAGTTATATTTCTGAGAATTATTACTATCGTTAATTACATAAAGATCCATTTAAAATTCTAGAATATAGTTAAAAATTATATTTTTCTTTGAGAGTTATTGAGAATGCGATAAACTAATTATTTATCAGTGAATAAATAGTAAAATTTTTTTTTATTTTTAATTATAAAATATAATCGTTATGAAATAGTTAATTAAATAATGAATTATTATACAAGATTGTATGTATTTATGTGTTTTTTTTAGAAATTTAGAAATTTAGAAATTTTTATTACTACATAATCTTGAGTTTAATCCCAAATATATATTACATAGTCTTGAGTCTTAATCTGATCCTACAGTTGTAGTCCCGAGTTTAACATGCGTAGTCTTGAGCTTCTATATTACGTAATCTTAAGCCTTAATACTGATGATGTTAAATTAAAATAAGGATTGTATAATAGTTTACATTATGGGTTAATATATAATATTATTATAAAATTTTACTAATTATTATTAGATATTAAGTAGTTATTTAAATACATGATTTTAGTACAAGTCCAAATTCAAATCTTTTGGATAAATTAGTTTTTTTATTTGAAAAGTTTATTATATTCATGATTTTGTATTTGTTTACTTATAATATTGTCACAGGTGTGCAGAGTATTTCAAACAATTTCTTAAATCAGTCTCAAAGTTTGCATCACACAAACATAATAATAATATGCTCTATCTACCAGTAGGTCAAGCAATCAGTCAATCTAAACTTGCCTATCTCGAAACAGATAATAAATATATATAAATAATAATAATAATAAAATAATCATGAAGGCACAGTGAGTAAAGTGGAGTAAAAGCAATTAACGCAGTATCAAACAATTATTTCACAATATTATGACACAAAATATAAGTTTAATAAATATAAGATATAAAGTTTTAAAAGTAAAGTATTATTCAATGAAAGAATATTACAATGGGTAGTGTGTCTATTTTACCATCCCTGAAGGAAGTTTACTTTTCTATATAATAATTATTAATTTCTAAACTATTTCGAATTTATCCAAAAACTATTCTGAATATTTTTAAACTTATTCCCAACAGAAATCATATTTATACTTTCTCTTTTGTTTACACTTCATCCTTCATCTTTGTACTTCATTCTTTATCCTTCATCTTTCATCCTTTGTGCTTCATCATCATCCTTTGTGCTTCATCCTTCATACTCATATGGTATATTACAGATGGCTACACAAATTATCATCTAGTATGAACATTCAGGTGATTTATCATCCTATCACCCGATTACAAATTTGTACTGCCACAATATCAATTACATCAGATAATATATATTTGTTTTTCTAAAGTGGCAGCACATTACAGATAATGTAATTAATTTGTTCACAAATTTATTAATTTTTCAAGATTTTCTAAAGTTTCATTAATTGTTTGATCTAATTTGTTCTCCTGTTCATTTCACTTGTAAAAATAAATATTTTGGTATTTCACATGAAGATATTTCAAACTTCAGACCAAAAAGATATTCATTAAAGGGATTGATACTATAAAGCAAGGGCACATGAGGTCTTTAAATTATCAGCGAGAAAATTATCAAATAAAAAATAGATGTTATATATTCCTTTGATGATCATCTCTGTAAAGCAAGGGCACATGAGGTCTTAAAATTATCGGCGAGAAAATTATAAAATAAACTAGCCATTTATTTTTTTTTGAGTATTCACCACATGAATAAGATTGGAATTGACAATGTTAATTAGTGTTACATTTGTTATATATTAATATATTGTTTAAATTCTTGTCACATCAAAATTATAATCAATAAATTTTTTAGGTATTATTCAATATTTAGTTGGATTTCCTTTATTTTTATTACTGCATTTACTCTTCTTGATATACTTTTTACTAATCTAATGAGTTGATTTTCATCAATTTTATTCCATTCTTCTTATAATACTTCAAAAAATTCTTTCTTATTTTTTGAAATAGGTCTGTGNTCTCCTGTTCATTTCACTTGTAAAAATAAATATTTTGGTATTTCACATGAAGATATTTCAAACTTCAGACCAAAAAGATATTCATTAAAGGGATTGATACTATAAAGCAAGGGCACATGAGGTCTTTAAATTATCAGCGAGAAAATTATCAAATAAAAAATAGATGTTATATATTCCTTTGATGATCATCTCTGTAAAGCAAGGGCACATGAGGTCTTAAAATTATCGGCGAGAAAATTATAAAATAAACTAGCCATTTATTTTTTTTTGAGTATTCACCACATGAATAAGATTGGAATTGACAATGTTAATTAGTGTTACATTTGTTATATATTAATATATTGTTTAAATTCTTGTCACATCAAAATTATAATCAATAAATTTTTTAGGTATTATTCAATATTTAGTTGGATTTCCTTTATTTTTATTACTGCATTTACTCTTCTTGATATACTTTTTACTAATCTAATGAGTTGATTTTCATCAATTTTATTCCATTCTTCTTATAATACTTCAAAAAATTCTTTCTTATTTTTTGAAATAGGTCTGTGTTTTCTAACCTTTCTTTTCAATATATTCCACAAATTTTCAATTGGATTAAGGTCAGGACTTTGTGCAGGCCATAGATGAAATTCAATTTTGTTTTCATTTTTCCAAGTTTTAGTTTTTTTTTGAAGCATTACAAGGTGTATTGTCATCTTGAAAAATATGATTTTCTACTCCTAAATTGTTTAAAAATGAAATCAAATATTCTTTAAGTAATTCTATATATCTATCAGAATTAAGTGTTCCTTCAATTAACACCAAAGGACCTATTTTATTATTGCAAAAACATACCCAAACCATAACACCTTCTGAATTTTTAACAGTTGGTTTTAAACAATCAACTTTATATTTTTCATCTTTTTTATGCCAAACCCAATTTTGTGAATCATTATTAAAAATTTCAAATCTGGATTCATCATTCCAAATAATTGAATTCCATTCTGTAATCCAATTTTTTTGCATTTTACACCATTCATATCTTTTTTTTCAATTTATTTCAGAAATAAAAGGTTTTTCTTGGCAGCATATCCATTATAACCTTCTTGGTGAAGAGTTCTTTGTATTGTTCTAGAAGAAACTGGTTTATTTATTATTTCATTAAAATCTTCAGTAATTTCTTCTAAAGTTTTGTTTCTATTGTTTTTTTTATTAAATGCTTATTATCATGTTCTGATAGAATTTTAGGTTTACCAGAACATGGTAATGTAGAAGTCAGACCTTGTTCATTATATTTTTTTATAACATCTCCTACAGTTGACTTGGGATGCTTTAATATTTCAATAATTTACTTTTGTGTATGTTTTTTCCTTTATATAAATCAATTATTTCTCCATGTTCAAAATCAGTAAGTTCTTTTCCTTTAGGCATAATTTTAAAATTTTGGAATAATTATTGAAAATTATTTTTCAAAAATAAAAGTAAGATAATTTAAATAATTAATTTTGAAAAAAATTTACTATTCTATCATAAAATATCGATATTTAAAAATTATATTTTTTATGTTATAATTATTATATATAAAATAAAAATCAACAGTATATGCAGTTTCTTTGTTTTTTTTAAAAAAAAATGTATTTTCAAATTTTAGAAAATGTTTACTTAGAAACAAATAAAAAATATTTATATTATTATATTGTTAAGTTTGTAAATAAAGTTTTTATTTTCACTAAAAAAATATTAAAAACTGTAATAATTAAAGTTGTAGCTCTCATGTTTGGCTACAAGAATGTATAAGATAGTTGATATCTGTGATAAATATTCATCAAAATCGAAAAACTTTACAATCAATTATGCAATTGAATATTTTTGGTTAATTTCATTTAAAACAAAATTTATTTGCAAGTATTCATCCAATTTTAATAAACAAGGTATCATATAATATCTCTTGATTAGGAATTCATTTAAAAAAAAGTTTTATATAATTTTGATTGTCCATTTTGTTACAATTCATTTTTGAAATTTATAGATAAATCTAGTAAGGATCTTGTGACAAATGATTGATTACTTTATTCCGATGTAATATTTTTCAAAAGTTGTTACATATAAAAATTTCCTCAATTCTTATGCTATAATTTTCAAATGTTTACAGTCACAACATGTTTGTCTTAGGCTTGATTCTGATGTTTTTTTTTTTTTTTTTTTTT
>PQFF01000109.1:1170918-1186834 GCA_003547095.1 Diversispora epigaea | reverse complement strand
TTTTTTTTTTTTTTTTTTTTTTTAAGACGACTAGCTGGGTTTAAACCTTTATTATATAGTTTATATACAAGTATATACACTACATCTAAATAAAAATTCTGACTAAAAACATAATACAATATTTTACCGCCTAACTCGAGTTACGAAATAGTAAACTATTCTGAAGAGGCAAACACCCCAATATGTCAAAGAAAAAAATACAGTCACTGATCGTGACCTAAAAAAAACCCCAACACTCCTGTACACTCCTTTACGAACAACATCGTAACTGCCAAAATATATTACTACTCTCCGACACCACCTTAGAGAACAACTTCTCACCCTTTATACTTTAAACATTACTCTCCCGGTGCTAACACGGTACTCACACTGGTCGAATGAACAAAAATCAGAATCCTATTGATGGCGGAAATATGCATAAATTGGATATCCTATTTGTGAAAATTCATAAATCGGAAATTCCTATTTATAAATCGGAAAAAATTGACTGCCTATATTTAATAAATCTTAGCAAATTTAGCCATCAATCGGAATTCTATTCATGATAAAACCGTCCTATTTTTTTCCATTCGACCAGTGTCAACGGACCTTCTGGCTACAGTGAATTGCATGGTAGATCAGTCCAGGGCAAGCTTACATTGGTAATTTACTTTTCGAATTTAAGTTCTCCCACTTGATGTCTCGCATCCCGAAAGCTACATTTCTTGATCAAGCCACCTGCAGATTATAAGTTAAAGTATCCAATAATTTTATTAACATCCTCATCCCCTGTCGACTCCTTTGTACCCCACGTATTCTTCCCAAATCAACTCGCTGATCGTCATCCAAATTCCACATACTCATCCTCATGACTTTTCTGTCACCTAGGCTCCAGGAGAGAAAGCGTATCCTATATGCCGAAGTTGACCGTTCTGATATTTGCTGTTTAATTTATCACGTATAGATACTCGCACGAGTAGCCGCTATAGATTAAAGTAAGTGACCAAGCATATCTAAGTGATCCCATTGGCGAAAAATTATTCAAGATGTCACGTGTTGACTGTTTCTCCCCTGACCAAATTGTAATTATGATTTACCCCAGTATCACCAGAAATTTTTCTACTCTCCACATAAATTTCACGTGGAGATGATTTTTTCTGAATTTAATTGGTCCATAATTGGCGGGTGATCTCACATGTCATATTCACGTGAAGAAAATAGGGTGATGAATGTTGGGTGACAAATATAGTTTTCGCATGTAAAAAAATTCTAAGTCCCCAGGATATTTAATAAAAATCGATATTCGAAGGATGTGACACACGGTAATAAATATATTACCCCTGACAAACCCTAATCCTAACCCCTGAAATTTACATAAAATATCATGTGGGGGTAGAAAAATTTCTGGTGATACTGGGGAAGATGTAATTATGAAGATCTATCATGTGACTATTAACCCCTTGTTGATTTCTATTTGGTTAATTTACATCCGTCATGTAATGTTCCCACATGTGACCAATTTTACCCTTTATTGTCGCATCTAATTTAGTTTGTTTACATCTCAAGTGTAACGAATTCTCTCACGTGACCAAAAATGGGGCAAACCAATATTTGAAAATTCCCCACGAAAACCAAAAGAGAGACCAAGAAAACCAAAATAAAGTGAAAATTGAAAAACCATAAAAGAGACATAGAAAATATTTTTGTTGTTTTTGCATTGTTTAAAGGAATATAACCCATGTGTTCAGCTTCCCAAAATTAAAGAAAGAAAAGAAACCCCAAATAAATGAAAAGTAAAGCCCCATATAAAAAGACAGAAGAAATATTTTTTGTAAATTTTTTGTGCCGTGTTGTTTAAGTGAAAATGTTCCAAGTTTCTGCCACTCGCAAAGTCACACGACTTCACTACATTCACATTGTTGTGGTAGCTACCCGAAGCCTTCTTTGTTAGTGTTTCTTCCCAGGACGAAGGAACCATTTTGGAGGAAAACTGCTGCAAAAGTATATAATAATAGATATTAGGCCCCCAACTCAGTCTTGTTCAGCAGAGCCCCTTACCTCAGAAAGAGCGGTATTAAATACTTAAGCTTTGGCCTTCCTTATACGACGTCGTTAACGTTTTTATGGCACTGAACCTTTTTAAATTTTTTTGTTGTTTTCGATTTTTGTGACAAAAAAAAAAGAGTTTTTGATTCTGATGTTTTTTATTAAATAATAAATAATTAGCAATTATCTATTAAAATTCAAACATTAATTATTTCTTCAATTCTCATGACATGAGTCTGATATTTTTATGACAGGTGTACAATTTATTTGTCTTTAAGATTNTGTGTTCAGCTTCCCAAAATTAAAGAAAGAAAAGAAACCCCAAATAAATGAAAAGTAAAGCCCCATATAAAAAGACAGAAGAAATATTTTTTGTAAATTTTTTGTGCCGTGTTGTTTAAGTGAAAATGTTCCAAGTTTCTGCCACTCGCAAAGTCACACGACTTCACTACATTCACATTGTTGTGGTAGCTACCCGAAGCCTTCTTTGTTAGTGTTTCTTCCCAGGACGAAGGAACCATTTTGGAGGAAAACTGCTGCAAAAGTATATAATAATAGATATTAGGCCCCCAACTCAGTCTTGTTCAGCAGAGCCCCTTACCTCAGAAAGAGCGGTATTAAATACTTAAGCTTTGGCCTTCCTTATACGACGTCGTTAACGTTTTTATGGCACTGAACCTTTTTAAATTTTTTTGTTGTTTTCGATTTTTGTGACAAAAAAAAAAGAGTTTTTGATTCTGATGTTTTTTATTAAATAATAAATAATTAGCAATTATCTATTAAAATTCAAACATTAATTATTTCTTCAATTCTCATGACATGAGTCTGATATTTTTATGACAGGTGTACAATTTATTTGTCTTTAAGATTATTTTTAACTTTTAATTAGTAAAAAATAAAGTTTTATATATGAGAACGATTCATAATTATTTGTTAATATCAAGTCAAATTTTTAATAATTTTGATCGTTTTAGTCATGCCTAAGTAAAGTTCTGATTTTAATTAGAAAATATCAAAATGGTATTAATAAAACTTGTAGCCCTTATTCTAAGCTACAAGTCTGTATAAGATAGTTGGTACTTATGATGAATAGTTATTGAAATGAAGGACATTACGGTCATTAATTCAATTTAGTATTTTTGGTTAATTTCATATAAAACACAATTACTGCACAAGCAAGCATCAGATTTTAACAAATAAGATATCATATGATAGCCCTTTGTTAGGAACTTCTTTTAAAAAAAAGTCTATGCAATTTGAATTATTACTTGTGTATAATTTACCTTAGAAATTTATTAAAAAATTTATTAAAAAATAGTTGGCTGGATACTTTTGGCAGGTGAGTATACTAATTTTTATAAATGATTTTTGAATAAAAATTAATTTCTTTTAATAAAAAATTGCTTATATTTATTTTTAAGCGACAAAAAAAAAAATAGTGAAAAAATTAATTTTTTATAAGCAATAGTAAAAAAATAATTTTTTTTTAATATTTTTAATAAATTTATTTTTATAATGATTATCAAAAATCATTTTCAGTAATCACTATAATATACATGTCGTCAAAACTATTGAATTGAGTCAGACGCAATTAAAATTGAGAAAAATTGGAGTTGAGTCAAAGCAAATTTTGATTTTTATTACTGATTGACGCAATTAGTTGAGTCAGACGCAATTAAAAATTGAAATTTTAAGAGTTGAGTTAAAGTGAAATTAGTTTTGACGACATGTATACACTATAAATAAAAATAAATTTATTAAAAATAGTAAATTATTTTAATAATCATAGTGATTATTGAAAATGATTTTTAGTAATCACTAAAAATAAATAAAATAATTTTTTATAAAAATAAATTTATTAAATAGTAAAAAAAATTATTTTTTTACTATCACTTATACATGTCGTCAAAACTAATTTGACCTTGACTCAACTCTTAAAATCTCAATTTTTAATTGCGCCTGACTCAACTAATTGCATCAATTACTAGTAAAAATTAAAATTTGACTTGACTCAACTCCAATTTTTCTCAATTTTAATTGCGTCTGACTCAATTCAATAGTTTTGACGACATGTATAACTATCACTTATAGAAAATAGTAAAATAATTAATTTTCTATTAGCGATAGTAAAAAAAAATAATTTTTTTTTACTATTTTTAAAAATTTCAGAAATTATATAAACACCTGCCATTCTTTGGGTGGATGGATGGAGGTTATTCTTCTAAATGGTCATTATCATGTACCATGTATATAAATTCTTGACCTTTTTTTCCATTTCAGGTCACAAAAATCTTTTCAAAAAAGAGTATTGTTGGTAAGTGATTGAACTTAAGAACTTACCAATACTCATCAATTGAATGAAGGTATTTTGTATCGTGACTTCACTGAAAAAGGAATAATGATAGGTAAAAATCTATACTATTATAATGATTTTCATGTTTTTGATTTTTATATAATAGTTCATCAAAAGCAAATTTTTATTTTTGTATGATAGGACTCGAAGAATTGATAAATAAATGAATGGTTATATTTAAAACTTTTCATTTGTTATTTAATTTTTTTTTAGTAAAATTTCACTAAATGATGTAATTTTTTTATTTTTATTTTTGATAATAATGTTGAATAAAGAATATATTAAAATATAATAAATTATAATTCAAATAAAAAAAAATAAATCTAAAAATAAATGATCCTTTCATGTATAAAAGCATCAATGTAAAGTACTTTACCTTAATTACTGTCACCAGATCCAAATTACGGAAGGAATCTTTAAATATATCAGGTGATCATGGGACAAAATACAATACAAATAAATGATTATAAATATATTTATTAATTAATTATGATCTAAATAAATTTTATGATATAATTATCACGTAAACAATTGAGTATATTAAAAAATGTACAGCATCAAATTATTTAAAAATAATTAAATAACTCAATAAAATTCAATAAAAAATAAAAAAAAAAATAGGAAAACAAATTTAAATGATAAAATTTATATTGATAGAGTAAATGTACAGAACAATTTCTTTGTCAAAAAAACATGAATTTATAAGGATTAATTATTGAAATTAAATTTTATAATTTATTATATATTTACTTTTATATATTTATCATCACAAATTATTATGATATATATATATCAGATATACTGTATATTTTTTATAGTAAATTAATTAATTGTTTAAATATCCATTAATGATTATTTTTAATCATATATTGTTATATTTTTATAAAAAAAAATTATATTTCTAATTTTAATAATAACAATAACAATAAAGTTTCTTCTAAACCATCTCTATTCCACATCAGTTTAGAAATATTTTCATGTTTATGTCAATTCTAAATTTAATTATAGTTTAATTTATACTTTTAACAGTTAAAATTTATTTAATATGACATAACAACAATTATTTTATTATTTATCAATCTATCATACTTAATTACCTCAATGAGTTAAGATTTAAGTTAATTAAATTCCTAATGAAATTATTTAATAAAATACTCATAACTTTAATATATCTGTGTTTTTCATACTAAAAATTATATAAATTAATATTCCATTGTTTCCAAAATATTTCCCGATGAACTTCTTAATAATAAAGATGGTTACAATACAATTATTCAGGTTGGAAAAAAGAAAAATCTTTGACAGCACATTCCAATGTATTAAAATTTTGATCAATAAATAATTAGAAAATTCCAGATTATCCCTTCTGAATATCAGCAATTATAACTGTATTCTCCTTATCTTCAGTTTCAAAATCTATTTAATTTAATATTAATAAATAAAATAATAATAAGGCATTGCGTTGTAAAAAACTAAACAATATATATATCCAATTGTTGTTTCAATTCTTTTTTTTTATCACGACTGTTTATCTCCAACACTTTCAATTTGAATACTTTTGCAAGAAACAAGTTGTATGCAGTTCGTTTCTGCATTAATATTTTTTAAGAATTTTTTCAACATTAGTCATAAATTATCCACACCATGCTGCTTCCTGTTATATGTTCTTGGTACAAAAATAAATAAAAAATAATATTAATATATCTAAAATGCTTTAAACATACTATTAAAAAAAAAACTAATAATCATCAGAAGGACAAAAACTTTTAGAAGGTGTTCCGAGCATTAAAAGATCTAATCTTCTGATTTTATCCTTCATTTATGATGGAATAATTCCAGTATTTAATTGTGTAAAGGAAACTGATTGGTATATTTGTGTTGTTACTGCTTCTGTTATCAAATTTGTTGTTGATAATGTTGAACAGCAGTTCGATTTTGTTGTAAATATGAGTAAAATAAGAAGAATCACCAATTAACTCAGATGAAATAATTGAATATCTAGTTAAAACCTGGAAAGAGTTTAATTTTGATGTTGATATTTGAATTGGATATTTTGATCTCATTGAGATTGATCAGAATGTTAATATTGAGTTTGATTATTGGGTTGCTTGGAAACATGTTAATGATTTTAATTTTGAGTTTGAATAGATAAAAAAGAAGATTTTGACTGTTAGATTGAGATTGAGATTGTATTGTAGTTTGTATCAATGTAGGAGATGAAGAGACTTGTGATAATATTTGTAAGTGGAGGGGGAGATGGTAGTGGTGGTCCGAGATAAGAATCAAATTTAGGATGAATTTTATATTAAAAATTCAACAATTTGAAATGGATGCTTTTCTATAGCATTCTTCATCAGTTATTTTTTTCATATTGTGGCAGTCAGCCCAGAACAAGAAGTAAAGTTATGTCGATCAGTTTCACTAAATTGAACTCTTGTCACACTCCTTTTTATACTAATTCAACGTACTCTCTGTATGCAATACTTCATAACATCCACTATCTGCTAGTAGGATCAAGCAGTCACTTGTCTACTTGCAACAAATAGATATAAAATAAACTTCAACACAGTACAGCATAGGAAAAGTTTAGATTTTGATCAATGTATTACACAAACATTTATACATATTTTACAATAAGGTTTAATTGAATTTTGGTTGCTCTTATGACAAGTCACCAGAATGACTACTTAATAGATAACAAAACTTTATTATTATATTCTTTGAAAATATTTCTTTGTTTCCTCTATTTAGATCCAATAAGATCCAATAAGATCCAATTTTTGGGAAAGTTTATATAAAAGATATTTTTTATAGTAATAGACTATATAGATAAGTAATGTAAGTAACATTTAATTATTTTTAAATTTTTTTATTAAAACTATTATTTTAATATAAACTTTTATTAATTTTTATGACTATTTTTGAACTATTTTATTAAATTTCAAATAATAATTACAAGTATTTTATACATGTTGTTGACTTATTTTTATCATTTTCTTATTATCATATTTTATTAATATTTTATTATTATTTATCTATTTCTATTATTTACTTATCATTACTTATTATTTATTATATTATATAGTATTACAGTAGATCAATTTCTCAATATGTAATACAAATTAACCTTTATTTCTAAAATAAGTATATTATTAAATTCTTGTAAATCTGTAGCACAAATTAGAGTGTTAGTTATAACACGAGTTAATACTTTAGTTAAAGTACTGGTTAAAGTACTAGAGAAGGTACCAGTTAGGATATTAGTCAAGGTACCAGCATAATTACTAGTCAGATTACAAGTTAACTTTACAGTTAAATTAATAATGTATATAAAGGCTGAGTTTTCTCTCAATCTCAGTCTTCAGTTAGATACAGTTCAATACAAATTTTAATACAATTAATAAACAGTATTTGACTCGCAATAAGTAATAAATTGATAATAAAGTCTTGGTGACATTGAATATTATAATTTATGTACTTTGATATTATTATTCTTGGTGAATAATAACTCTTTTCATTTGTTGAAAACCCGTAGTTAAAGAATTGGTTTCTTTATAAATTGTCTTTGTGACGATAGAGATTTGTTCTCTATAACCCCTTTAAAACCTCACCCTTGCCTCTTTCGAATAAAACCACATATTTAAATCCTTCATTATTGTATTTATTTACAAACCCTTCAACTATAGTAAATTACATATAACTGCTGTGTGATCTTTTATATATAGTTTTTCCCTGCTTTAGTTGTCGTTCCCTATTTCTTTTTGAAGGTACAAATAGGCCAACAATGTCATCAAAAGTAATTTGGTCTTGACTCAACTCTTAAAATTTCAATTTTTAATTGTGTCTGACTCAACTAATTGCATCAATTACTAGTAAAAATCAAAATTTGCTTTGACTCATCAATTTTTCTCAATTTTAATTGCGTCTGACTCAATTCAATAGTTTTGACAACATGTATAAAGTATTTAAGTATTTAACTATTTCAAGTAGTTGAATATTTGAGATCTCGAGATCTCATGTTCCAGAGTTTATATAAAAAAATATTCATTTTAATAATGTTATATACCTTTATTAAATTTATAGAATCTGTAATAACACATACATGCATATTTAAATTCTATGTAATATCTTATAAAAACTCAAATATTTTTGATATTTTTATTTTCAATATATAAATAATTTAAATAATTTAAAGTTCGACTAAAGATAATTTTCTTTAATCACCTGATTTAAATATTAAATTCCTATTTGTTCAAGTATTATTTGACTAATCACATTACTATTAATCATTAACCAATAAAAACAAACTTTCTCTATACTATACATGTCATCAAAACTATTGAATTGAGTCAGACACAATTAAAATTAAGAAAAACTGAAGTTGAGTCAAGGCAAATTTTGATTTTTACTAATGATTGAAATTAAAATTTTAAGAGTTGAGTCAAGGTCAAATTAGTTTTGACGACATGTATACTCTATACTACACAGTACACACAGGTATGATCTGAAGGTATGTGAGTAAGAGGAATAAAAGTATCTTTCTACAGCTCACTATGCAAACTTTTGAATCTTAGCTTCAGACTTTATGCAGTAACTTTATTCAAGAAATTAAAAAATTGATAATAGAGGTATTATATCACAAAACAAAAATATTTAAAATTGTATCAAATTATTATGGAGTATACTGAAATTACTAAACTTATTGTAAAGATGTAACAACAAAAATATATTACTGCTTTGGCGTGTCTTATCTCTGCTGCTAAACTGTTACAATATATTTCTATCTTTATTATTATTAATTTTATTATAAAAGTATATCAAAAATTTTGTTATGTACCAAAAGATTATTATAATATTATTACAAATTATTCAAAATATGCCAAAAGAAAATTAAAATCATAAAATTTTGCAAAATAAAGCTGATCCCTTTTTGCATCCCAAATTACAAGTTATTTATACATTTTTGAACTTGTTTTCTCTTATTCTTTGTTGTCGCATTTAAACACATCTTCCATATTTTAAAAGATGACACACAAGGATGAAGGATAACATACAAAGATGAAATACTTTGTACAAAGATGAATAATCTGTTATCTAGATGGTAAAATACTTATCTTGATAACACTGTCATCTTACTGTCATCTCCCATGACCTTTACAACATTTCAAAATCCTGTACACATCCCATGTGAAATTTGTGTACCCTCACTATAATCATCTATCAATTCATCTATTAATTCATGAATTGTTGAAACTCAGATTCATATTGAAATTCCAACAACCATCGAATAAAATTGGGCATTCCCTGTTATCTTTTGTCTTTATCATTTGAATCATGATATATTTTAATTAATAAATTTTTGTAGTATTTGTCAATGGATCATAAAAAAATAAATATAATAAATAGAATGTAAAAAATAATTTTAAATAAACCAGATTTAAATAATGATAATATAATTAATAACTCGCTTAACCAATAAACAATCACACTCAAATCTGGTTCCAAGAGTCTTCCTTATCACCAAATGTCCTTTTTTTTTAAATCAATAACATTAATAATTATTACTATAATTTATAGAATATTTTATTTAACTTACTAGATTTCATCGATGTCAATCTTCTATTAATAAGATAACTATGTTCCACAGTTTGAAGAGTTGCAGAGTTTTGGTGGCAAAAATATTTTAACTGACAAAACTCTGGTTTAAATCCTTTATCATGCTGCTATCATAATAAATTAATAAATTAATAAAATAATAAATTTTTAAATAACTGAAATATTAACTAGGAAATGGTAAAACCATGCAAGTTCGGAGCGTAAGCAATTTATATTATAATATTGTGACATGTGATTGTTATCTAGCAATCATTATCTAAAATCAGACAGACAATCCCGTGCATATTTACGTTTTTGATATTTTTAAATCAAAGCATCAAAAACAAAACTTTGGTATCACTTTACTTGTCCCTTATAGTGTCCCACGCTACGCTCCGGACAAATAAAAGTTAAATACCTCATCATTTAACTTTCTCTCACTTCAACTTTGAGAACATAAATATTTCTTTAATTTGGATATTACATTAGGATTTAGGTGGGTCATTAGAATTATCTATTCTAGTATTGGGATTTACTTCCACTAATTTATCTTGATTTAATAATTTTCTTTAGTTAACGATAATTCCATGTTAACTGTATTTGTTTCTGCAGTTTCTTTTGCTTTGTACAAAGTGCTTGTACTAGCTGTCGCATTAAGCTTAAGTTTCTCTGCTCCTACCCTTTTGTAGACTTTTACAAGGATACTTTTCAAGTCCACACTTGACACTTTTTGTTTCAACATTCTTTTGATTGTGTTTAAATCACTGTATTTAGTTCCATAATTTGCTGTGGACCATCTCGCACATCCACTCACATTTTCCATACTCATTCCTAATTTTCTTTATTGTTTATATTGTTTTTTGCATTGTTTTAATAAGAATTTTCTTTCCTTGAAATTTCTGTATAAATTATCAGCGGAAAGAAATCCTTCACAATCATTTAATGTGAATACATTATTCTAAAATATTGAATAATTAATTTTATTTTTTCTTTGAAAGATTTGAATGTGTAATAATGACATTTTCCAATTATGTATTAAAAGTGGCGTTGAAACGTAATTATGAACAATATTGTCAAAAATATTCTTATCCGTTATAAATAAATAAATTAATTATTTGATATATTTATCATATTATATTTAATTTATAAACCAAATTTCTTCAATTAATTTTCACAATAATTAAAATGAAGCTGGGATTATTAAAATGGTTATAAAGGTATTAATCAATCAATCAAGTATAAGAAAATATTTTCCAGGATCTTTAATTTTAGTGTTTTTAACAAATACTTGATACATGTTCTACGTTCTAAATTTTTTTTAACAACTTGACTTATGAAGTTTCCTCTTTTTCAGAATGATATAAAAAGAATAAAAATTAACTAAGATAAAATTAAAAAAAATTATTATTATTTTTTTTTAAATACCAATGGAGCCTCGCTCCAATAATCAACATATATAATAATATTAAATAAAAATCAATTTCTGTATTAAAATCTTCCTTATATATTTGTTGTTTTGTTACTATAAGGCTTATAAGGTAGCAAAATGATTTAACTGTAATTAAGTATACAATATTCACTAATGGCGATTTGAAACAATAATGTAATAATAAAGATAATATAATAAAAGTAATACTTAGTAGAAATCTAAGATATAAAAGAAAATATAGTGCCTACAATGTTTAAAGCTTGAAAAGATGATAATAAAACTTCACACTTGTCCATCACCACATTTGCATGAATTTTCAGGATATAACAGCGCATTCGCATGAAATTTTCAGGATATAACCTGTCTGCTCATATGGGCCGATTGGTTTGATTTATTATTAGGGAAATGTGATTAATAAGAGGATAAACATGATTTCACGTGATTCTATGTGATTATTTGGTAAAATAATCATGTGTTTATAAAATCTCTGATCCTCAATTGGATGATCATAAGAAACGAAACTTTTTTTATACGTTTACTATATTACTTTGTTTAGTTTTTCTCATGAGTTTCTCATGAGTTTTAATAACTTAAAACAGTAATATAGAAATTCATGAATAAATTGTGAATTATTTTATANTATAAGGTAGCAAAATGATTTAACTGTAATTAAGTATACAATATTCACTAATGGCGATTTGAAACAATAATGTAATAATAAAGATAATATAATAAAAGTAATACTTAGTAGAAATCTAAGATATAAAAGAAAATATAGTGCCTACAATGTTTAAAGCTTGAAAAGATGATAATAAAACTTCACACTTGTCCATCACCACATTTGCATGAATTTTCAGGATATAACAGCGCATTCGCATGAAATTTTCAGGATATAACCTGTCTGCTCATATGGGCCGATTGGTTTGATTTATTATTAGGGAAATGTGATTAATAAGAGGATAAACATGATTTCACGTGATTCTATGTGATTATTTGGTAAAATAATCATGTGTTTATAAAATCTCTGATCCTCAATTGGATGATCATAAGAAACGAAACTTTTTTTATACGTTTACTATATTACTTTGTTTAGTTTTTCTCATGAGTTTCTCATGAGTTTTAATAACTTAAAACAGTAATATAGAAATTCATGAATAAATTGTGAATTATTTTATAGAATTTATTTATACAAGTCAAAAAATAAAAAATTATATATATTAAATCATGTCTTATTTTATACTATCTCCTTTATCAAATCGTACTTCTGTTCCTTCTTTACAAACCTCTCAATTTACCTTTAAAATACCTTTAAATTCAAATAATTATGCAGTTTCTAATACACGATCATCTAAAGTATCAATTCAAAAAGAAATTAATATAACCGATTTGGAAGAAAATAATACTGAAAAATTTGAGGAAGATAATTATCCTAAAGTTAATGTAACACGTTATAAGGGGAAACGAGCATATTATTATCAATATAATATTTTGGATTTAGGAAGCTATCCAACAAATGTTCGACGCACACAAAGAAGTAGATATCGTATTCCAAATGGTTACTGGGTTCAAGTTTATATTTATGAACGAGACGTTGTATGTTCAATCAATTATGAATATAATGGAAAGGTGACATTTCATGTGACTTGGGAGGAAAAAAATGGAAAAAAATATTATGTAAATAGTTTGAAATCGGCTAGCGATGCTGCAAAACAATTTGTTGAGGTTGTATTTATTCTATAATATAATAAAATATTTTATTTATAATTATTAATAAAAATTGTTTTAAATAAAATAACAAATACAAAAGGTTCTACTTTATCTGGTATTATTTTATTTGGTCTAGATTTGACATGTCTCGAATTACGTCGTGAAAATAAAGAAAATTTAGTATCAGAAATTAATTCACAAAAAAATCTATTTTCGAATCTTAAATCCAACTCACAAAAAAACAAACGGTTAAAAAACTTGGCATCTGATATTTATTCAAACTCAAAAGATTTATTTAACTCTCATAATTTTTCTAATATTAGTTTAGATAGCTTGAGATTTAATATTCAAGATCAATTTATTAAAATTAATTTTTCAAATTTCAATAATGAATTAAAATTAGATATTTATCTAGATTCTATTTTGTGTGCCTGTGATGAGAGTTTAATTTCACGAGATGGTTACAGACAATTGGCAGCTGTTCAACCTTCCTTAGAAAGAGAATATCATATAGCTGCACAAAAAAAAAAATAAATAAAATTATGGAAAATAAAATTCCAATTAAAAATTTTCATATTAATTCAACAAATTCAACAAATGAATTTTCAACAATTTTAAAAGAAAATAATTTAAATACATTTTTGGATGAAAATGAAGAAGTTTTTATTAATAGTGATCAAATAGGAAATGGATCAGTAAGATCTTTAATTGGATTATTAATTACATTAATTCCCGATTTAACAGAAGGTGATAATCCTATATTACAAAATAATGACATAATTAAAATTAAACTGGGTGGAGATGGACGACAGGTAGGACGGTACAATCATCATGTAATGCTGATGGCATGTATTTTAAATAAAAAAATAAAGTACTTAGTCTGAAGCATCAATAATGGCAAGTAATACATTTATTTTTTTTTAAAAAAAAAAAATATTAACTAATTTGCAAATAATATATTTATAGTATTTGCCTTTATCCTGGAACTGAAAATCATGAATCATTAACTATTGCTCATAAACAAATTATTGAAGAACTAACAATTTTACATAATAATGGTTTTAAAGATAATAATAATATTCATTGGAAAGTAGAATTTTGGTTCACTGCTGATTGGAAATATATGGCATTAATTCTTGGAATTAATGGACCCACTTCAAATTATTTTTGTTTATGGTGTGAATGTCATAAAAATGAACGATGGGATATGAATGAAAATTGGTTAAATGTGAAAAATACTAAAGGTATTTATTTAATATTTATTTAATTTAATTTTTTAAAATAATTTTAATTTATTAATTATTTATTTTAGGCAAAATTCGTACAAGTCTATTACCATTTTTAACTATCAAATATTGTGTTCCTGATGAACTTCATTTAATGCTTAGAATTGTAGATGTATTGCTTGAACTTTTCTTCATGGAATTAATGCGTGATCCATTGGCTTTTGATAAAATACAATTACACAAAACCATGTCAACTTGAGAAAAAATAGAATTTAAGATGTATGAAATCGGTGTAACTAGTTTTAAATTTATTCCACCTGAAAAAAAAACAAAATGTGCTAAATAGAACTGGTGTACATTAATGGGACCTTTTAAATTAAAAATTATTGAAAAATTTCCACTCTCTACATTTATTAATGGTCAAAGAGGAAAAGACATCGAAAAACTTTGGAGAGACTTCTATAATTTATATTGTACAATAAAAAGTGTGAATTTAACTACTGAAAGCATTGCACAATTTTCATATGATGCACATAGATGGGTTCAAGAATTCGCAAGACCATTAAAAAAAATGACAAATGGTCAAATAATACAAGAAGGTTTATATCAAAGAACAGATGTCAGTCTATATATGCATGTATTTGCATTTCATGTACCATTATTTATGCGGGAATTACATCAACAAAATTTATATTTAAAATGGTTTACAACATCAAGTGTTGAAAAAAAGAATCANATTAATATTTTTTATTTAAAATATCTTAGGTTCGTTTGTTTTTTGGAAGAACAACAATGGATGGAGGAATTGAAAAAAATAAACAATCTGCTACTTATCAAATTTGTAATTTTGAGAATCGACAAATATATTTTAGAATTAATAAAACACCTACTACATATTCTGAAAAGGTGTTAACTATATCTGATAAAGTTGATAATTAGTTTATATTAATTAGATCGAACTCAAATTTAAAATATTAATTAATAAAGAATTAATAAAAATTATTTGTTATAATTTTTTTTAATGTATTCTATTATATTTTATTGAATATTGAAAATATATAATATTAAATATTTATTATTTCAACTGTTTCTCGCCGCACCTCTAAAATACATTCTAAAATTCCACATGGTACATAAAAAGATTTTTCATTCTCTAAATTAGTAACTATTTTTTCTCGCCAGGTAAATATAATTTCCTTTTCATGATATATACTATTGCTATCCCTTTCTTCAACAAGTACAAATGATTCACTTCCTAATTTATTTTGCTTTTTTCCCCATACCTCACATCTAAATATAGTTCCTATTCGCTTATATCCACTTTCCCCTTTAAAGATACAATAATACTTTCGTATAGATGGTTTATAAGAAAAACCTGATTCGTTTGAAAAAAGAAAGTAAAATAAACCTTCTGGAAATTTCCATTGGAATTTTTTTATGCCTTCGGTTGTTCGATGGAAGCCTAACTTGGAGTCAACGTCCTGGAGAAATGATGCCCGAAAATGATTTACAATATCCTCGGGAATATATGAAAAATATTGATAGTGTGGAACTATACGATTTTCATTGTGCTTTTTTTTT
>PQFF01000109.1:1074958-1170582 GCA_003547095.1 Diversispora epigaea | reverse complement strand
TTTTTTTTTCATGTGAGCTTAAAGAAGATTTTGATAAATACGAACAGTTACAAAGGTAACATGGAAATGGCTTATCATAAGATGTGCGAGACGGCATTTTTATTTACATTAATTTATTGTGTCGTGTACGTGTATTATTTTTATTTGACAATGGTTATTCCGTTATATATGTTGTACAAAACTGATTGATCGACATTATTCAATAATCACATCACATCATAGAAATTGGCCTATATGTTTTGACCACGCAGACAGGATATAACCTAAACCCTATTATTCCACGCAGAAACGGAAAAAATGACGGCTAACAAAATAATAATTGTGGGGCAAAGCAGACAGGTTATATCCTGAAAACTCATGCGAATGTGGTGGGATATAACCTGCATTGCCCCACGCAGATCGACAATTATTATTTTGTTAGCCGTCATTTTTTCCGTTTCTGCGTGGAATAATAGTAGTTAGGTTATATCCTGAAATTTTCATGCGAATTTGCTGGTGGTGAGAGATGTCACTGCTTGTTCCGGTATGTGTAACATGTTTCTGAGGTCATCTTTTTTGAAAAAGGATTAGTCATGTTAAAGATTAAAACCAATAAAAACTAACTAATAACTAGTGGGAAAAACAAAAGGAGGAGTAGGATTATTGTATTTGTTGTATATGTGAAGCTTTATTTGAATGCGCCGGATATATTTTATTAACAAGCGAAATGCAGATTATGACCTGTAAGTTAACTCTATATGCAATATAAATTATGCTCTGAATTAAACTTATTTTTTTTTATTCTATTTGAAGTACGAAAGCAACTAAACGTCCAGAAAAAGGCAAGAAAATAATTATGATAATTACTATTATGATTGTTGTTGTTAAGTTATTTCACTATTGTTGGGAGAACATTTGATGATGAGCTCGTGGTATGCATAGAGCAATGACTATGTTAGGCTTTCGTGATTTAGATTTTGGCAGGTTGAATTGGGTGTATTGAAAATTTGAAATTTTTTAATTATTTGAATCGTGAGATGTTAACTAATTAAAAAATATATTTGGTGGCAAGCGATTTATGAAATTTAGAATATTTATCATTTTGTTAAATTTTTATTTTTTTTTATGAAACAAATAAAAAAATTTAAAAAGATTATTTATTTATTTTTTTAATTAGTCAACCACAAAAACTAATTAAAAAATAAATAAATAATTTTGATCTTTTCAATAATTTTTTTTTATATTTTGATGGATCACGGTGACATGAAACAAATAAAGAAAAATTATTGAAATGATCAAGATTTTTTTTTTTTGAATCGGGAGATGTTGACCTATTTATAAATTTTATTTTATTTTTATGGATCGCGGTCACAAAACAGCCAAAAAAATTTTACTGAAAAGATCAAGATTATTTATTTATTTTTTTGATTATTTTTGTTGAATCGGGAGAACTTAAAAAATAAATAAATAAAAAGTAAATGGTAATTCTAATTAGTTATTAAACAGGTGCAATAAATTTTTTATAGAAAAATTATAATGAATAAATTAATTCAACACAATTAAAGAAAAACAAATAAGATAGATGGTAAAGCGTAAAATACTCGATCCAATTTGTCATTTATAATTAATTTATTTTTAACGAAAATTTATTGAAAGAATAACATCAAAAGAAGAATATTTGCGTTGAAATCTTAATTTAATAGTTAGTATGATGGAAAGATATATCAAATACTATATAGGCGCGTAGGAATTTTTTCTATTTTCTATTTTGCGAATTTTATCATAACAACAATAATAATTGAAATTTACAATGTCATCTGATATATATTTTCGTTTTTATAAAATAACAAGTTTTGAAGATTTTAAATTAAGATAGTATCGAAGACATATATACTATAGATATTTTGGTATAATTAATAATTACCGAAGATATAAGCATAAGTATTAAAATATTTTATTGAAGTTTAAAGTTTATTTTAACTTGATAAGAATATTGTAACGTAACGAAGATTAATAATAATTCTAAAAATAATAACAACAAAAACAACAAGAACAATAGTTATTATTCTTCGATGTGATGATCAATAAAAAAAATAATAATGAATATTTTAGAGATAATATGATGGTAATGGATTTATATAATGATAACGATAATAATAAATGCATTAATGATGATAATAATTAAATATTAATAAATTCATATTTATAAAATAATTTATTTGAAATTGATGAAAGTGAAGCGATTCGATATTTATTAAAATGCTAAAATTATATTTGATAGTTTCAAATAAATTTTAAAGTTTTTAACGAGCTCTTTTTTGATCGATTCACAAATGCCGTCATAGTATCCTTGAAGGATTTGTTTGTTTCTTTTTTTCTTTCTTTTTAAATACAATAAATTATTCATTAGTAATAATATTATTATATAATTTATAAAGAAATACTTTTTAAGCACTTGCTAATACTTGGTATTGTATATGGAACAAATATCTTGACAATTGATTGGTTCGTTGACTTCGAAGAGAGATATTTAGTTTTTTTTTTTTGCGATGGCGATGGTAATTTTGAATTCAAATATCTATGGAAATTTCTTTTAAATCACTTGTATTCGTACAACTCAAAAAAAATGGTAATATAGCAAATCATTATTAGTATAGTTCGATAGTATGTATATATAGAAAAATCTTACTAACCTGACTAACCAATCATTGACCAGGGACGATGATTTTCTGCGGTGACTAATACCAAATTCTGTTTTTGATTAATAAAAGTTATATGCATTAATGTGATATCTTTCTTAGCCGTTCTGAACAATTATGTGACAAATTTTAATAAATTCTGTAATATTATATTATGTGACATATTTTACCCAAATAAAGTAAAATTATTTTATTACGTTTTAAAATTTATCTCCATTAAAATATAACGTGCTTACTTATTTTAATGATTCTTGGGATGGATTTTGACGGTCACTACTTATAAGTAGAAAAATTACGTTCTACACAGAAAATTCACAATAGTTACAAACATAATTCCATTATCTTCTCTAAAAACACCAGGATGTTCATTTATACGAGTAAATATGGAAATTTTTTTCTTCGCGATCGTCAAAAATTTTTTATATGATCAAATATAAATCAGGTGATTCTGTGATTTTAATGTGATTCTGCGATTTTCTGTAAATCACAGCAATTTCAATCGTACTACCGTAAATCCCACTTTTTATTTTAGGGTTTCGGAAATTAGTATAGTACGATTACGAATTTTAGTATAGTATGATGGAAATTGCTTTTAAATCACTTGCATTTGTACAACTCAAAAAATGTGCATGTTTCAAAAAGGTAATCTCTATAATTATTATTGTCTAAAATGGAATTTATTTAATCTTTCAGAAATATAATTTTTTAGATTTTAAAGAAAATTGAAGAGAAGGAATGGAAGAAGATAAAGAAATAAAAGAATTCGGAGAAATAAAAGAAACAAGAAAAACGAAAGAAATGAAAGAAATGAGAGAAACAGAAGAATTAGAAGAATCGGAAGAATCGGAAGAGTAGGCATTGTCATTAAACATTATTTTCAAAATCATAATTTGTTGCTAAAAATTGCATATATTATCTTTCTAATATTTCTAATGAATATTTATTTAATTTTATAATTTTTGAATTTTTGTTTTAATATTATATAACAATTCTCTAATTAATATAAATTATATTACAGTTAGTAAGTATTTAATTTTATAATTATTGAAATCAATGTTTTAATATTATATAACAATTCTCTAATCAATATAAATTAAATATAAATTATGTTACAGTTAGTAAGTATTTAATTATATCATTATTGGAATCAATGTTTTAATATTATAGAACAATTCTCTAATCAATATAAATAATATTACAGTCGGTGAGTATTTAATTTTATAATTATTATCAATGTTTTAATATTGTAGCATTCTTTAATCAATAATAAACTAATCAATATAAATTATACTACAGTCCGTGAGTATTTAATTTTATAATTATTGAAATTGATGTTTTAATTTTATAATTATTGAAATTGATGTTTTAATTTTATAATTATTAAATCAATGTTTTTATATTACAGTTTGTGAGTATTTAATTTTACAATTATTTAAATCAATGTTTTGATATTATATAACAATTCTCTAATCAATAAACAATCTAATCAATATAAATTATATTACAGAGAGTGAGTATTTAATTTTATAATTATTGAAATCAATGTTTTAATATTATATAACAATTCTCTAATCAATAATAAACTAATCAATATAAATTATATTGCAGTTTGTGAGTATTTAATTTTATAATTATTGAAATCAATGTTTTAATATTATATAACAATTCTCTAAACTAATCAATACAAATTATATTGCAGTTTGTGAGTATTTAATTTTATAATTATTGAAATCAATGTTTTAATATTATATAATCAATAATAAACTAATCAATATAAATTATATTATTACAGTTCGTGAGTATTTATTTTATAATTATTGAAATCAATGTTTTAATATTATATAACAATTCTCTAATCAATAATAAACTAATCAATATAAATTATATTACAGTCGGTGAGTATTTAATTTTGTAATTATTGAAATCAATATTTTAATATTAAATAACAATTCTCTAATTAATAATAAACTAATCAATATTAATTTATTACAGTTCGTGAGTATTTAATTTTATAATTATTGAAATCAATTTTTTAATATTATATAACAATTCTCTAAACTAATCAATATAAATTATATTACAGTTCGTGAGTATTTAATTTTATAATTATTGAAATCAATGTTTTAATATTATATAACAATTCTCTAAACTAATCAATATAAATTTTATTACAGTTCGTGAGTATTTAATTTATAATTATTGAAATCAATGTTTTAATATTATAAAGCAATTCTCTAATCAATAATAAACTAATCAATATAAATTATATTGCAGTTTGTGAGTATTTAATTTTATAATTATTGAAATCAATGTTTTAATATTATATAACAATTCTCTAATCAATAATAAATTATATTACAGTTTGTGAGTATTTAATTTTATAATTATTGAAATCAATGTTTTAATATTATATAATCAATAATAAACTAATCAATATAAATTATATTCAGTGAGTGAGTATTTAATTTTATATTTACTGAAATCAATGTTTTAATATTAAATAACAATTCTTTAATCAATAATAATACACTAATCAATATAAATTATATTACAGTTTGTGAGTATTTAATTTTATAATTATTGAAATCAATGTTTTAATATTATATAATCAATAATAAACTAATCAATATAAATTATATTCAGTGAGTGAGTATTTAATTTTATATTTACTGAAATCAATGTTTTAATATTAAATAACAATTCTTTAATCAATAATAATAAACTAATCAATATAAATTATATTACAGTCCGTGAGTATTTAATTTTATAATTATTGAAATCAATATTTTAATATTAAATAACAATTCTCTAATTAATAATAAACTAATCAATATTAATTTATTACAGTGAGTGAGTATTTAATTTTATAATTATTTAAATCAATGTTTTAATATTATATAACAATTCTCTAATCAATAATAAACTATCAATATAAATTATATTACAGTGAGTGAGTATTTAATTTTATATTTATTGAAATCAATGTTTTAAATATTATATAACAATTCTCTAATCTATAATAAACTGATCAATATAAATTATATTACAGTTTGTGAGTATTTAATTTTATAATTATTGAAATCAATGTTTTAATATTATATAATCAATAATAAACTAATCAATATAAATTATATTCAGTGAGTGAGTATTTAATTTTATAATTATTGAAATCAATGTTTTAATATTATATAACAATTCTCTAAACTAATCAATATAAATTATATTACAGTTTGTGAGTATTTAATTTTATAATTATTGAAATCAATGTTTTAATATTATATAATCAATAATAAACTAATCAATATAAATTATATTCAGTGAGTGAGTATTTAATTTTATAATTATTAAATCAATGTTTTAAATATTATACAACAATTCTCTAATCAATAATAAACTAATCAATATAAATTAAATTACAGTGAGTGAGTATTTAATTTTATAATTATTGAAATCAATGTTTTAATATTATATATAAATTCTTTAATCAATTATAAACCAAATCAATCAATATAAATTATATTACAGCAAGTGAGTATTTAATTTTATAATTATTGAAATTAATGCTTTAATTTTATATAACAAATTTCTAATCCATAATAAACATCAATATAAATTATATTACAGCGAGTGAGTACTGAATTTTATAATTATTGAAATTGATGTTTTAATATTATATAGCAGTTCTCTAACCAATTATCAATAATATTTTTAGTAATCCTAAAGAATGTAGTAAATGCCATCAATATAATACTGGAAGAAATTGGTGCCATCCATGCAATGCCAAACAATTTCAAAATGAATTCGATAAATGGACAAGTGGAGATAGAGAAATTGATAAATTTATTCAGCAAATACAACTTAATGCAAATAAATGCCAAGAAATTATTGAATGGATTCCATTTGATAGACTTGAGAATGTAACATTTCTTGATAAAGGGGGTTTTAGTACAGTATACAAAGCAAATTGGCTTGATGGATTTATTTTTTCTGCTTATTTAAAAAAAAAATGGTATGGAGTCGGTAAACAAGTTGTTTGGAATAGGTATGGTGAACAAGATGTTTGCTTAAAAAGTCTTAGTAATTCTACAAATAAAAATAATTTTTTGCAAGAGGTAAATACTTCATGTTATTTAATTTCATTATTTTAAATATATAATAATTTTATTTTATGCAATATATTTTAGATTAAAAATCAACTTAAGTTTCGAGGTAAAAATTCAATTGCAATATATGGCATCACTAAAAATCCAACAGAAAATGAATATATGATGGTTATGAATTATGCAGAACATGGTAGTCTTCGAAAAGTGTTGAACAGGTTTAGAAACTTAAGTTGGCGGGAAAAATCTTTTATTTTATCATATATTGCAAACGGACTTAAAAATATTCATGAAATGGACTTAATGCATAAAGATTTTCATCCTGGAAATATAGTTAATCAAAATATATATTTATGTTATATTACTGATTTTGGATTGTGCAAACCAGTTTCAGAAAATGATCCAGAAAAAATTTATGGTGTAATCCCATACATGGCCCCTGAAACATTGAGTAGAGGAGAGTACACACAAGCATCTGACATTTATTCTTTTGGCATGGTTATGTTAGAAGTTCTAACTAGTTATCCACCATATTATAATATCCCACATGATGCAAATCTTGTAATGAAAATTTGTGAAGGGCATAAACCTGAAATTAAGTGTGAAATTCCTCAATTTCTCAAAGAAATAATGAAAAAATGCTGGAATTGTGAATCTCTCAATCGCCCAACTGCTGAAGAATTGGAATTCCAACTTGATAAATATCTTTCTTATTATGCTGATGGTGAAATAAAAAAACAAGTAAAAAAACAAGTTAAAGCAGCAAATAAATCAAACAAGAATTTCATTCAATATGATCCAAATATAATACATCCTGAAGCAATATATACAAGTAGACATTTGCATTTTCTAAAATCAAAAAAATTTGATACACATGGTAATTACCCATATTTTTAACAATAAATAATCATTTTTATATAAAATATTTACATTAATTAATATTTTAGATACAAAACAATGGGATTTTGTAATTCCTGATAATATATGTGAGTATTAAATTTCATTTGTTTACTAATTTGTCTAAATGAAATTAACAATCTTTAAATTTTGCTTAGTTGAAGAAAAAGAAATTCCGGAAAATTAATCTTTAATTTGTTAGAAATTTATTATTATTGTCTTTATAATTATTTATTCATTTATTTTTATTATATTTTATTTTTATTTAATTTGATCGCAGAAAAAATAGAGTATAGTTTTATTTAAATTAAAGCAGTATGTAATTATTAAAATAAAGTATTATTGTTTGATATTTATTTCAAAAAAAACTAAATATTTGGAATTATTTATTATTTGTGTTTAAAGGGAAACTGAAAATCATATGGTTAACTTTTTTTTTTAGCTTTTATAATTAATGTATAAATAAACAAGAAAACTAATTGAAAATCAAATACTATGTGTGTAAAACTTATATTTATATTCTTTCCTGTCAAAAAAATAATATATTTATTTGCAATTGATAAAATTAAAATGAATAAATATACAAGCATCTTTTAGAACAAAAATTAATGAATTTTTATAATTGAAAACAAAATTACATCATTATCATTTATAATAATCTCTATGAAGATGGCATGAAATTATTGATAAATAGATATTGTTCTTTTATTAAATAAGATAAAGCAAATTTATAGTGTTCACTGGAGTTGATTATATATTTTATTTTTAAAAAATAGTAGATAGTATTGAAGACAAACATATTAAATATTTTAATTATCAAAGATATAAGCATTAAATATTTTATTTAATTGAATAGGAACTTCAAAACAATATTTCAAATAAAGTCAAAAAGAGAAAAAATAATAATAATAATAATAATAATGTTTATTTTTTTTTTGTTCCAGTGAGATTTTGCCTCAAGTTTATTTGAAAAGAAAAAGCAATCAGACATTTTAAGTTGACATCACATGACTTCTCTATACTACTACAATGGCCTGTGAAGTATGTCCTACTTTCGCAGGAACCTATTTGGACATCATATGACCCTAAAATTTTGGACCTATCCTTTTAACTATTATAGAGAAATGAGACTCAGATCAATTTGAAGAGGCTTGCCTGCAACCTTCCATCTGCAGCAACAACTACATTCAACATGTTGAGGTTCTGTTAAACACCTTCTGTTGCAAAATTTTACAATAAAATTGTCACCTATGTCATAGATATACATGTTTCCAAAATTGATTTTGGATTTTTGAGGTAATTCATCTTTTTAAGATTTATGCAAAATCTATTCTATATATAAAAGTAAAAAAGCACCTAGTTATATATATTTTTAATCAAGGAATTAATTTGAGTGGTCAAAAAATTTTGGGTCTTAAGTAAATAATTTCATCTTCTATGAAAAACTATTTTAACTTTTTTCCCCAAAGTAATTTTGCATGCAAGTAAAGTCATAGACACAATCACTAACACTATCATTATTCCTACAGCCAAGATAAATACCCTCTCTATTACCTCTACAACAACACAATTACAACAAATATCCCCACAGAGCAAGATAATAATGGATATAACTACTATTTTATACAAAAATTCTTAACTATTTACAAAGGAAAATACAGATCATATAAAAAATCTTAAAAATATCTTATATGAATTGTATCAAAAAAGATAAAGATTACAAATTAGGTAGAAATTGCTATTTATATGGAACTATAAATGGAAAAAGGAACACATAGCAACATGTAACACAAATTTCACCTCTTAAAATTTTCTTCTATATATTTCATTTCATAGAAATCTATTTTTGTATTATTAAAAGTTCAGGGTCAAATTCATATTTTCAAATTCCTCACAAAACTTTAAAATTGCTGTACCTTTAAAAGATTGGAGTATTAATTTTCCAAAACATGCCTCTGCTAAGACAAAATTATCATAACCCAACTGCCAGAATATTTGTAAAGTCCATGTCATTTAGCTAGTGAAACAGTTAATACAGTTTTTATTATTCACAGGACTCCAGCTACTTTTATGTCTCTGTTCCAATCTGTGAGATAGTTATCCTTTCACTTAGGTAAAGTATTTTATCCTCTTGCCAGTATATGCCATTTTTAATACAATGTGGATAGAATTAAGATAGGACCAAGGTTCTGATGGAGCTCAGGAAATGCATTTCTTTAAGTGAGCTGAATTAGAAAAGATATGTCATTACTTCTATCTACCTCTTCTTGTCAGGTTCATATATCAGGAATTATATAGAGACATTCTAGTATGCTATAAGAATGAAATGTTTGTAAAACACCCTAGAACAGTGTGTTCTAGTATTTTATAAGGATGAAACATTTGTAAAACACCCTAGAACAGTGCATTCTAGTATATTATTAGAATAAAACATTCATGGTGTTCATAAAACACAATTAAATGGCATTCATAAAAATAAGAACATTTTTATTTAATTCCTGACTGTTTTGTTTCATTTGGCCAGGTAAAAATATACATGTTGCCCAAATCCCAAAATAATTTGGCATTATGGCTGCCGAAATATGTTATAATTATTTGGAATCCAAGAATCAAAATATTTCAAATACCAAATTATAGAATTATTTTTATAATAAAATTAGGTGTCGTGGGTGGCGCAGTAACATTACATAGATTTAAACAAAAAAAAGTAATTATATAGTTTAAAAAAGGTCTACAGAGTTGTAAATAAGTAATATTTCATTTATTTTATTAGTTTAGACAATTTTCAAATTTTTCACATACTAATTATTACTTTTTAAATACTTTTAATCAGAGCATTTGCATGAAATTATTAGGTTATAACCTGCCACACAGAAATTGGAACAGGCGATCATTTTGTAAATCACATGCTACAGGGCTTATTCTCTATATAATGAGATAAGCTCACAGCAGCATAGGGAAAGTCTAGATTTTGATCAACGTGTTACACAAGTATTTATACTTATTTTACAATAAGGTTCAATTGAATTTTGGTCACTCATATGACAAGTCACCAGAACGACTACTTAATAGATGACAAAACTTTATTATTGTATTCTTTGAAACTATTTCTTCGTTTCCTCTATTTAGATCCAATAAGATCCAATTTTTGAGAAAGTTTATATAGAAGACATTTTTTATAGTAATAGACTATATAGACAAGTAATGTAAGTAATGTTTAAATTTTCTATTCGTTTAAATATTATTTGACCAGTCACGTTACTATTGATCATCATCCAATAAAAACAAACTAGCCCTATGCTGCTCACAGCTTATTCTCTATATAATGAGATAAGCTCACAACTTATCCTCTATATAATAAAATAAGCTTACAGCTTATCTTCTATATAATAAGATAAGCTTACGGCTTATCCTCTATATAATGAAATAAGCTCACGACTTATCCTCTATATAATGAGATAAGCTCACAGCTTATCCTCTATATAATGAGATGAGCTTATGGCTTATCCTCTATATAATGAGATAAGCTCACAGCTTATCCTCTATATAATGAGATAAGCTCACGGCTTATCTTCTATATAATGTGATAAGCTCACGGCTTATCTTCTATATAATGTGATAAGCTCACAGCTTATTCTCTATATAATGTGATAAGCTCACGGCTTATCCTCTATATAATGAGATAAGCTCACGGCTTATTCTCTATATAATGAGATAAGCTCACGGCTTATCCTCTATATAATGTGATAAGCTTACGGCTTATCCTCTATATAATGAGATAAGCTCATGGCTTATTCTCTATATAATGAGATAAACTTATGGCTTATCCTCTATATAATAAGATAAGTTCAGGACTTATCTTCTATATAATAAGATAAGCTCAGAACTTATTCTCTATATAATAAGATAAACTTAAGACTTATTTTTTATATAATGAGATAAGCTTAGGACTTATCTTCTATATAATAATTATTCTCTATATAATGAGATAAGCTTAAAACTTATCTTTTATATTAAAATAAACTCACAGTTTATTTTTTATATAATAAAACAAAATCGAAAATATGTTTTTCATATGTAAAAATTTTTTTTTCACTTGTAATTTACAAACTTTAAGTAATTTTTTATTAAATTATTTCTATTATAATTAAAATAATTTTATTTTTAACTATAAAATAATGTATTGTGGTGAAGTAAATTGGTAATCAGGTGAAATATCACAGGGGATGATATTTTGTGACACTAGATGAACTTTTAGATGATTTTCATCCTTGTACAAGGATGAAGAATGTTGTGCGAGGATGAAGAATACTGTACAAGGATGAAGGATATCATGCGAGGATGAAGGATGACGCACAAAGAATGAAGTATGAAGTACAAGGATGAAGTGTAAACAAAAGAGAAAGTATAAATACGACTGTTGTCGGAAGTAAGTTTCAGCAGTGAAAACCCAGTTAATAAATTACAGTTAGAATATAACAATTAATTAATTAGAAATAATTCAGAATAATTCAAAATACTTTAATAAATATTAAATAGAAAAGTAAACTTCATTCAGGAACAGGAAAGATACGTCACGCTGTAATATTTCTGTTGTTAAATGATACTTTACTTTTAAAACTTTATATTTTATATTTTAATAAACTTATACTTTGTGTCGTAATATTGCGAAATATTATTAAATATTGTTTGATATTGCATTACTACTTTTACTTCACCTTACTCACTGTGCCTTTATGATTAATTTGATTATTATTTAATTATTATTATTATTTATTATATATTTATTATCTGTTTCGAGATAGGCCAGTTAAATCAATTGTATTAGCCGTGACCTACTGCAGATAGAGCATATTATTATTTGTTTGTGTGATGTAAACTGAGAGACTGATTTGAGAAATTGTTCGAAATACTCTACACTCCTGTGACAGTATATTTCATTTTTGCAGCATCAATATTCATCAAGTTATTACAATTTAAAGTTAAGTATTACGAAAAATTTAAAATTTTTATTATTATTAGATTACATAATAAACTTTTTTATTTAATAATATAATATTAAAAATACTATTAAGTAAATATAAAATTATAGGCAAAATATTTATTCCATAAAAGTTTCAAATATTTTACACAAAAATTGAACATTAAATGGATGATTTAATTTTAAAAGAAAAATATGTATATATAATTCATAATTTTAGTGTAACAATTCTGAAAATTTTACAAAATGTATATTTTACTTATATCTTTATGTTTACTTAGTAGCAATTTTAATATTATATTATTAAATAAAAAAGTTTATTATGTAGAAATTAAATTTAATTATAATAGAAAAAAATTTTAAAAATATTTACTAATTATTTTAATTTATTATTATTAATAATAAATTTAGATACTACATAATAAACTTTTTTGTTTAATAATATAATATTAAAAATACTATTAAGTAAATATAAAATTATAGGCAAAATATTTATTCCATAAAAGTTTCGAATATTTTACACAAAAATTGAACATTAAATGGATAATTTAATCTTAAAAGAAAAATATGTATATATAATTCATAATTTTACTGTAACAATTCTGAAAATTTTACAAAATGTATATTTTACTTATATCTTTATGTTTACTTAGTAGCAATTTTAATATTATATTATTAAATAAAAAAGTTTATTATGTAGTAACTAAATTTATTATTAATAATAATAAATTAAAATAATTAGTAAATATTTTTAAAATTTTTTTCTATTATAATTAAATTTAATTTCTACATAATAAACTTTTTTATTTAATAATATAATATTAAAATTGCTACTAAGTAAATATAAAGATACAAGTAAAATATACATTTTGTAAAATTTTCAAAATTGTTATACTAAAATTACGAATTATATATACATATTTTTCTTTTAAGATTAAATTATCCATTTAATGTTCAATTTTTGTGTAAAATATTTGAAACATTTACAGAATAAATATTTTATCTATATTTTTATATTTACTTAATAACAGTTTTAATATTATATTATTAAATAAAAAAGTTTATTATGTAATCTAGTAATAATAAAATATTTAAAACTTTTTCATAATATTTTAACTTTAAACTGTAATTGTCCGGAGCAAAGTGAAGGATCTTATATGTCTACGCACTATAATAAATTTTGATCATGGGTGTTTCTTCGCACTCATGTGATATTTACCCAATAAGATCGCGATTTTTATTTTTAGATATTTTATTGAAAAAAAAAAATAAAAATAAAAAAATACATTGTCCTCTTCTTTTCTAAGCTTTAACTAACTATGTTATTCTGAGACATTAAAATCAATCACTGTTTTTCAGCCTTTCTTTCTTGCATCCTTTTGCAGCTTTTAATGTGAACATCTAAAATTTTTATGCTCCGGACTTACAACGGTTCCCGTTTCCTAGTAATTTAATGAATATTGATGTTGCAAAGATAAAACATGCATTATTTTGCAATTAAGAATAAGATTATTTTAATTATAATAGAAATAATTTAGTAAAAAATCACTTTAAAGTTTATAAATTACAAGTAAAACAAAAAACTTTTTACAATAAAAAATATATTTAAAATAACTTATAAGTTTATTTTATTATATAAAAATAAACTGTAAATTTATCTTAATATAGGAGATAAGTCCTGAGCTTATCTTATTATATTGAGAATAATTATTATATAGAGAATAAACCCTGAGCTTATCTCATTATATAAAAAATAAGTCTTGAATTTATTTTATTATATAGAGAATAAGTTCTAAGCTTGTCTTATTATATAGAAGATAAGTCCTGAGCTTATCTCATTATATAGAGGATAAGCCATGAGCTTATCTCATTATAAAGAAGATAAGCCATAAGCTTATCTCATTATATAAACGATAAGCTCTAAGCTTATCTTATTATATAGATGATAAGCTGTGGGCTTATCTTATTATATAGCAGATAAGCCATGAACTTATCTCATTATATAAAGGATAAGCCCTGAACTTATCTTATTATATAGAGGATAAGCCGTGAGTTTATCTTATTATATAGAAGATAAACTATAAGCTTATCTTATTATATAGAGAATAAGCTGTGAGCCTATCTCATTATCTAGAGAATAAACTGTAAGCTTATCTTATTATATAAAAGATAAGTCATGAACTTATCTCATTATATAAAAGATAAGCTGTAAGCTTATCTCATTATCTAGAGGATAAGCCATAAGCTTATCTCATTATATAAAGAATAAGTTGTGAGCTTATCTAATTATATAGAGAATAAACTGTAAACTTATCTCAGTATATAGAGGATAAGCCTTTATTATATAGAGGATAAACTGTAAGCTTATCTCATTATATAGAGGATAAGCTGTGAGCTTATCTTATTATATAAAGGATAAGCCATGAGCTTATCTCATTATATAGAGGATAAGCTATGAGCTTATCTTATTATATAGAGGATAAGCTATGGGTTTATCTCATTATCTAGAAGATAAGCCATAATCTTATCTTATTATATAGAAGATAAGCTGTAAGCTTATCTCATAATGTAGAAAATAAGCCATAAGCTTATCTCATTATATAGAGGATAAGCCATAAGCTTATCTCATTATCTGGAGGATAAGCTGTGAGCTTATCTCATTATATAAAGGATAAACTATGAACTTATCTCATTATATAGAGAATAAGCTATAAGCTTATTTCATTATATAGAGGATAAGCTTTAAGCTTATCTCATTATATAGAGGATAAGCTATAAGCTTATCTCATTATATAAAAGATAAGCCCTGGGCTTATCTTATTATATAGAGGATAAGTCCTGAGATTTTCTCATTATATAGAGGATAAGCCATAAGCTTATCTCATTATATAGAGGACAAGCTGTAAGCTTATCTTATAATATAGAGGATAAATTGTGTCTTAATTTTTTAAATTGGCCTAATTTATACAGTTAATGCAGGCTGTCTGCGTTACAGGATATAACTTGTCTGCTTTTATCCACGCAGATAGGTTATATCCTAAAAAATCATGTGGATGTGGTGCTTTTAATACTATTTTTTACAATTACAGTCATGGATTATACCAAATTCGGATCACTGATGATCACACCTTATTAAGTAAGGAATGCTGATCAGATTATTCTAGATCTTTAATATTTTACAAATGTTTAATGTAAAAAAAATTTCAAATGCAATAGTTTTGTAGTTGAGTTTGACTTTAAATATGCTGATATACAATATAAGTATATTTAAATTTACATGTAAAAAATTAGTAATAGCTTAATAGAAGCTTTTGTAATAAAACAAAAATAAACTGAAATTAAGTAATATAACTTGCAATATATGACATAAAAAAATAAATATAAATATTTTATTTGTATTTTTTTTTGTATTTAAAAATATATTTTATTTAATAAAATGATATCAATTTATTTTACAAATTTATTTATGAATTTTTTAAAGAATCTTAATTATTAAATTTGCCATCTGAGTTAAATAAACATCTTATTTTCTGTAAAATACTTAATAATTTGTCTTTCTTTTTTGATTTAAATCCAGAATATTTTTTTCAAGCAGTTTTAAATAATTGTTTAAAAAGAGTTTCTATCTTTAACAAGATTTCTGACTTGATCATGTTTTCTTTACTATTTTGTATATTTGCTTGCCTTGTAATCAGAATTTTTCTAAATAAAGAAGACAAGTTTTGGTTAATAAATATTTCAATAATATAATTTTTTCAAGCTTGTTTTACTAAATGAGTAAAATTTTTTAATTGTTCACTCAATTTATATTCATTTCCTAGGCTTTGACATGGAATTCTTGTGTTTGCTAGATTGACAAATTTGTAACTTCTCAGATGAATTTAGAATCATTGACATTTTATAGTCAAGTTCTTAATTCTGATAGTGAAAGATCATTATATCCAATTGATTTAAATAAATTATTTTGAAGATATATATATAAAATTATAAATTTTAAATTTTAAAAATAAAAAGTAAAAAAAAAAATTATAAATTAAATAATTATAAATTAAATAACTTGTCTCAAAAAATTTTTTACAATTACAAGCTGCAATCTTCTAATGGTGATACTGTGAAATAGGATGTATTAAAGTCTTTAATATTTTGTTTACTTCTTCCATAATTGCATCCAATCCATGATATTGTTTATAGCTGTCTGATTTAGATACAACACAATATTTTTTTATAACTTCACGTATTTCTGGATTAAGCTATATTAATTGAACTTTATTAGCAATTTCTATTAGGCGATAAATAGGATGACGCCTTGCAGACCAAATTGGAGAAAATATTCTTATAATGGCTTTTTTAAGAAAGGATCATTGGTTCTTATAGTCTTCTGATAGTTGATGATCACTTGAAGATAAATAAATATTTGTTCATATTTTATTTTATAAAGTGAGTCTTGCTGCTCTTTAGCCTAGACAATATATCCCTCAACTGAAGAATTGAAATGAGTTTTTATATACTGGTCAAAATCTGGAAAATCAGGTACTGGCCATATATCTATCAGGTACCTGATAGGCCTGATAGGTGTGTGATAAGTGCCCAATAGGTGTAGACCTTTTGCCAAAGTTCAAACACCTATCAAGCAAATATCAGATATATATTGGTCATATATTAGATATCGATATTTCAAATTTATCATAGTTTTATTGGGTGTCCAATTTATTTATTTTTTATTGAGTACATATCATTCATATGTTGGTCATAGATATCACTGTATATCAGGTACAGTATATATTTGAATATCAGGTGCAATATATGTTTATATATTGGATACAGTATATGTTTGTATATCAGATGCAGTATATGTTTGTATATTGAGTACTAATTGGTATCTTTTATTTTATATCATATTTTTAGATTATATAAAAAATATAAAATGAAATATATTATCACTGATCAAAAATTTATAAAACTTACACCTATTGAATACCAGATAAGTATAGTATCTGTGTCTAATATCATACACATATCGGATATTTGATAGATGTGAGAAAATATTTTTCACATTTATCAGGTATTTGATATATATAAAAAAACATTTTTTACACCTATCAGATACCCGATATATATACAATATTAGGCACGAATACTACACCTATCTGGTACCCGATAAGTATAGGTTTTATAAATTTTCAACCAGTGTTATATATACATCAATAAAAAATATATACTATATAAAATTAAAAATATAAAATAAAATATATTATACTATATAAATGTTATTAATCTAATTATTATTTTTTAGATTTTTTAAATTTTTTTGTTTTTTTTTTTTTTCTCTTTTCCTTTTCTTTTTTTTTTTTATTATNCAGTATATGTTTGTATATCAGATGCAGTATATGTTTGTATATTGAGTACTAATTGGTATCTTTTATTTTATATCATATTTTTAGATTATATAAAAAATATAAAATGAAATATATTATCACTGATCAAAAATTTATAAAACTTACACCTATTGAATACCAGATAAGTATAGTATCTGTGTCTAATATCATACACATATCGGATATTTGATAGATGTGAGAAAATATTTTTCACATTTATCAGGTATTTGATATATATAAAAAAACATTTTTTACACCTATCAGATACCCGATATATATACAATATTAGGCACGAATACTACACCTATCTGGTACCCGATAAGTATAGGTTTTATAAATTTTCAACCAGTGTTATATATACATCAATAAAAAATATATACTATATAAAATTAAAAATATAAAATAAAATATATTATACTATATAAATGTTATTAATCTAATTATTATTTTTTAGATTTTTTAAATTTTTTTGTTTTTTTTTTTTTTCTCTTTTCCTTTTCTTTTTTTTTTTTATTATTAGTTCCTGCTTTATTATTATTATTATCACACCATTATCATTATCAGCATCATTATCTTGATCTGTATCAAGATTATAAATAGGTATTTCTCTATTTTCCTATTTTAAAGTTTCTAAAGTTTCTCTATTGAGCGTCTAAATTGGAACGCTCTTCAGGATTTTCCTATCATTTGACATATTCTGTAGAGATCTTATTTCAATTTTTAGTTTTTTGATAGTTTGTATACAATTTTGATTGCTAGATCAATTCTTTTATACAACAATTTCTTTAACTATAAAATATCATAATTAATATCATATCTGATAGGTATAAAAATATATTATAATTAATATCATGTCTAATAGATGTAAAAATATATTATAATTATTGATCTACTTAATAAATCAGATCTTCATCATTTATCTTTAATATAAATTGATGTTGTTTTTATATTTGTAACTGTAGATGCCGTGACATTAATTACAGTAGTAGTAGTTATACTTCTACTTCTATTAGTACTATTTCTACTATTACTATACCTGCCATCCAAATCCCAAATTATTTTGACATTATGGTTGCCAAAATATACCAAAATTATTTGAAATCCGAAAGTCAAAAAGTGTCAAATCCCAAATTAATTTTGGTACCTCAAATTAATTTTGACATCCCAAATTAATTTTGGCATCCCAAATATTTGGGAGCAGAAAAAATATTTGCATGGAAAAAATATTTGAGTTAGTATAATAGAATAATTAAAGAATTTTTAATGTACAATATGATAATCAGTTTTTTATTTTTATTTTTTTTTTAAAAAAAAATAATAATAAAAAAATACTTACCTCTCTCTTTTTCTTTCTAGAATTAGGTTTGTGAGTTCGTGGATTCATGAAGATGTCTGTAGAAGTTGACTTATCTTTCTCCTTTACTCTCTAAAATTAGGCTCATGGATTCATAAGGATGTCTGTGAAAGTCGAAATAAGTTTCGCGAACCTGTGAGAACGTACAATAAGTTTTTTTTTTTTTTTTTTTTTTTTTTTATTTTTTTTTTAAAAATATTTTTTTTTTAAAAAAAATAAATAAAAATATACTTACCTTTCTTCTTTCCTTTTTAGAATTAGGCTCGTGGGTTCGTGAGGATGTCTGTATAGACTTTGCAGACTTGCGAAGACATACGGTAAGTATTTTTTTATTTTTTTATTTTTTTATTATTTTTTTTTTTAAATATTTATTTTTTTTAAAAAAAATAAATAAAAATATACTTACCTTTCTTCTTTTCTCTCGAGAATTAGGCTCGTGGATTCGTGAGAATGTTTGTAGAAGTCAAAATGGACTTCGCGAACCCGCAGAGACGTACAATAAGTATTTTTTTTATTTTTTTATTATTTTTTTTTATTTTTTTTAAAAAAAATAAATAAAAATATACTTACCTTTCTCCTTTCTTCTTTAGAATTAGGCTCATGTGTTCATGAGGATGTTTGTGAAAGTCAAAATGGGCTTCTTGAACCCACGAGAATGTACGGTAAGTGTTTTTTTTTTTAAATATTTTTTTTTTAAAAAAATAAATAAAAATATACTTACCTTTCTCCTTCCCTCTCTAGAGTTAGGTTCGTAGATTCGTGAGGATGTCCGTGGAAGTCGAAATGGGCTTCGCGAACCCACAGAGATGCACGGTAAGTGTTTTTTTTTTTTATTTTTTTATTATTTTTTTTTTAAATATTTATTTTTTTTAAAAAAATAAATAAAAATATATTTACCTTTCTCCTTCTCTCTCTAGAATTAGGCTCATGGGTTCGTAAGAATGTCTGTGGAAGTCAAAATGAACTTCACAAATCCACAGGGACATATGGTAAGTGTTTTTTTTTTTTATTTTATTTTTTTTTTAAATATATTTTTTTAAAAAAAATAAATAAAAATATACTTACCTTTCTCTTTCTTTCTCTAGAATTAGGCTTGTAGGTTCATGAGGATATCTGTGGAAGACAAAATGGGCTTTACGGATCCACGAGGACAATACGGTAGGTTTCATGAGCTCACGGGAACATATATTAAGTATTTATTATCAATATAATAATACACAATGATGGTATAAAAATATAATTTTATTGGCTATATAAAGAAGTATTCTCATTGGTAAAAGCCTGATCTCACATGATAATTACACAAAATCATAGATATTACTTTACAAAAATGATGATTACGTCATGCTCAACGGCATGGGAATCAACTAGTTTTTATTATTATTATTATTGTTATTATTATTATTATTATTATTATATTTTATTTATCTTTTTTTCACTTTTAATATATAGGCTTGTGTAATATAAGTTAGTTTTGCATTATTACTATTTTTTTATTTATTCTTTTTTTATTTATTATTATTCATTATTTATTATTTTTTTTCTTTATTCTTATTCTATTATTATTATTTAGGTTTGTATTATAGATTAGTTTGCACAATGTGGATGGGTTTTGCAATATAAGTTATATGCTAATAAATACATGAAAGTATATATACATAAATATAAATATTAATAGTCATGAATATACAGTGGGGTATCAAAAGTCATGGGGCAAATAAAAATTAATAAATAAATCATTAAAATTAAAATGCTAATTGTGACACAACGGGTGATTTAAATTGGATAAACTTTTTTTTATTAGATTCCCCTAAACCAGGGCTATCATAGATATATTTTGTGTTAAAATTACATATCTATATACATAGAGAAATTACGCTTCAAATAAAATTGATAAAAAATAAAAAATTTAATCTTTGAACGTTACCCATACCGGATTTGATGAAATTTAAAGATAGATCCAACTATCTTATATGGAATTGTAGCCAAGAATGATATCTATAATTTTGATTAGAAGCATATTTCATAGTATCTAGTGAAAATTTTGACTTTAATTAGACATGAATAAAAATGGCCGAAATTTATTAAAAATTCTAAAAAATAAAAAAAAATCTGAAAATAATTGTCTATCGTTTTTACATATGAAAGTTTTTTTTTAATAAAGCACTAATAAAAATGATACTAAGTAACATTACAGTTGAGAATATAGAGCATAATATGTGAAGTATTTAGACATATTTAATTCAAATTGAGCAAATAAATAATAATTGAATTCTAGAGATATTAAATTCAATTCGCAAGAAAAAATTCTAAAAAATTCACAAAAGCTGTTACTTATTCTTGGCTGTAAGATTAATTATTGATACACTTGATAGTTTATTAGTAGAAAATAAACTTTTATATGTAGTAACGTTTGACAATTATTTTCCGATTTTTTTTAAAAAAATATTGAAGATAAAATGATTGACATTGATTTTTTTAAAAATCGGAAAATAATTATCAAAAGCTTCTACATATAAAAGTTTATTATTTATTAATAAACCATCAAATATGTTACTAATTAATCTTATAGCTATAACCAGGGAGAATTGTTTGTAAAGTTTTTAGAATTTTTTCTCACAAATTAAATTTAATATTAATGACTGAAAACTGAATATTCAAAAATTATTCTCTGAAATTTAACCTTCATTATTAGCTCACTTTTTATTGATAAAATCTGAATGCTTTATACAAGATGTAACATTCTTTTGTCTTTAATGTTACTTAGTATCATTTTTATTATTATTTAAATAAATAAAAACTTTTATATGTAGCAACCATTAATAACTATTTCAAGAACTGTTTAATTTAATTTGTCACAAAAATTCTAAAAACTTTACAAACGTTTTTCCTTAGTTATAGCTATAAGATTAATTAGTAACATATTTGATGGTTTATTAGTAAATAATAAACTTTTATATGTAGAAGCTTTTGATAATTATTTTCCGATTTTTAAAAAAATCAATGTCGATCATTTTATCTTTAATATTTTTTAAAAAAAATCGGAAAATAATTATCAAACGTTACTACATATAAAAGTCTATTTCCTACTAATAAACTATCAAGTGTGTCAATAATTAATCTTATAGCCAAAATAAGTAACATCTTTTGTGAAGTTTTTAGAATTTTTTCTTGCGAATTGAATTTAATATCAACGGTTAAACTATATATGTTGTCAAAACTAATTTGGCCTTGACTCAACTTTTTAAATTTCAATTTTTAATTGCGTCTGACTCAACTAATTGTGTCAATCATTAATAAAAATCAAAATTTGCCTTGACTCAACTCCAATTTTTCTTGATTTTAATTGCGTCTGACTCAATTCAATAGTTTTGACGACATGTATAGGTTAAACACCGGACATTCAAAACTTATTCTCTAGAATTCAATTATTATTTATTTGCTCAATTTGAATTAAATATGTCTAAATACTTCACATATTATGCTCTATATTCTCAATTTTAATGTTACTTAGTATCATTTTTATTAGTACTTTATTAAAAAAAAACTTTCATATGTAAAAACAATAGACAATTATTTTCAGATTTTTTTTTATTTTTTAGAATTTTTAATAAATTTTGGCCGTTTTTATTCACGTCTAATTAAAGTCAAAATTTTCACTAGATACTATGAAATATGCTTCTAATCAAAATTATAGATATCATTCTTGGCTACAATTCCATATAAGATAGTTGGCATCTATCTTTAAATTTCATCAAATCCGGTATGGGTAACGTTCAAAGATTAAATTTTTTATTTTTTATCAATTTTATTTGAAGCGTAATTTCTCTATGTATAGATATGTAATTTTAACACAAAATATATCATATGATAGCCCTGGTTTAGGGGAATCTAATAAAAAAGTTTGCCCAGTTTAGATCACCCGTTGTGTCACAATTAGCATTTTAATTTTAATGATTTNATAGACAATTATTTTCAGATTTTTTTTTATTTTTTAGAATTTTTAATAAATTTTGGCCGTTTTTATTCACGTCTAATTAAAGTCAAAATTTTCACTAGATACCATGAAATATGCTTCTAATTAAAATTATAGATATCATTCTTGGCTACAATTCCATATAAGATAGTTGGCATCTATCTTTAAATTTCATCAAATCCGGTATGGGTAACGTTCAAAGATTAAATTTTTTATTTTTTATCAATTTTATTTGAAGCGTAATTTCTCTATGTATAGATATGTAATTTTAACACAAAATATATCATATGATAGCCCTGGTTTAGGGGAATCTAATAAAAAAGTTTGCCCAGTTTAGATCACCCGTTGTGTCACAATTAGCATTTTAATTTTAATGATTTTTTTATTAATTTTTATTTGCCCCATGACTTTTGATACCCCACTGTACATATAAATATTTGTACTGTCAATATATTAAATAAATAAAATAATTTAATATTTATAATGTATAACATCAAACAATAGATAATCAATCTGTAATTTTTTTTAATCCCATTTCTTTAATCTATTTCTTTAATTCATTTCTTTAATCCATCCATCTTTTTAATCCATTTCTTTAACCTTTAATTTTTTTTTTAAATATAATTGATAGTGAGGATGAACTTTTGATTTTAACATCTAACAGAAAACATTCTGGACATCCTAAAAATGAAGTCTGGCAGCACTTTCACATTATCCCAGCTGATTCAACAAATGGAAAAAAAGATTTACATTCTGGGGCAGCATGCAAATTTTGCAAACAAAAATGGTCTAATGGAAAAACCTCTGAAATGATAACACATCTTGCTCTACAATGTCCAAAACCACCACCACCAGAAGCCAAAGAATTAAATTTGTAAACAAAAGTCAAAGAATAAACTCTCTCCAAAGAAAAACTAAATTCATACAAAAATTGAAACAAAAAAATCAAGAACAAACTGCCACCAACGTCACCACATTAATATTTATATAAATAGAAATATAATAATAATACAACTAATAATTAAATAATGTGATAATAAAATAATATAAATAACAAATAGTAAAATAATAATATAAAAAAATACTACTAGGACTAACAATGCACAAAGATGAAGGATAAAGGATGAAGCACAAAGGATAAAAGGATGAAATGTAAACAAAAAAAGAAAGTATAAATATGATTACTTTGAAAACAGTTTTTGTAGTAAGTCAAGAGTTAGTAGTTAGAATAATAAGATTTCAATAGTAGTTTAGAATTAATAATTTTAGATAAAAAAGTAAACTTCCTTCATGGACATTGAAATTGGAATGATAAACTGTACTATTTCTGTTGTTAAATGATACTTTACTTTTAACATTTATATTTTATATTTTAATAAACTTATCTTTTGTGTCATAATATTGCGAAATATTATTTAATACTGCATTATTGTTTTTACTCCACCTTACTTACTGTGCCTTCGGATCATTTTGATTGTTATTGATATATTATTTATTATCTGTTTTGCGATAGGCAAGTTTAAATCAACAGATTGCTTGACCTACTGGCAGATAGAGTGTATTATTATTAAGTTTGCATGATACAAACTTTGAGACAGATTTAAGAAATTGTTTGAAATACTCTGCACATTTGTGACAATAGTCAAAATTGAAAGGTTTATAAGTATTATTTTAAAAACGAGAGTTTATTGTGTCATTTTAAAATTTAAAAAACTGAAATTTAATATTAAATATTATTAATGTTGTGTTATTATAGTGATAAAATATAGATAGAAAATATAATGGAAATTTTATTTATAAATAATGAACAAATAATGATAAATAATGATTGTTTTATATTTATTCGATCCATCTTAGTACGTCAATAATTTCATTCTTTAATAGATTAATTTCTCTTATAGTTTTTGCTCCAGAAATAAAGCTTTGAATTCCTGCATTCTCTTTTAAAATTATGGCATTCACATAGTCATTAATTGCCACACAAACATCATTCCAATACTTTATTCGGAAGATTTCTTGGCAAGACTTTAAGTATTCTAACAGTTTTTTTTGGGAACTTTCTCTGTGCTCATTTACTTTACTTAGTGGGGAACTGTCTACATATATGATACCCCTGAAACGTTCCATTAAGTAAGAAATTTTCTTATTTTCTTCTTTCAAACTTATTTTTTCTTCATCACATTTCTCAGAAATTTCGAAGTCTTGAAGCCGGGTTCTCACCACCGTTGTATGTTCAATAAATTTTCTTCCAAAAATGTACTCAGCCATTAAAAGGAGTTCTCCATCTTCTTCAGTAAATCTTCCTTCTATAACTAACAATACTTGGTTTATTCCTCTTTTCATTGTGTAAATAGCTTCAGCAAACTTGTATGTAATTTTTTTAAGGGATAAATTGTCGTAATTTCCGATATCCACAACAACTTGACATTTAATTCCTTCATACTCAAAGACTTCAGCTTGGAAGTTTTTAGATTCGCTAGTTGAAACTGAACTTTCTCCGAATTTATTACTGCCACTAATTACATTTGCTAATGCGGACTTGCCACCACCAGTTCTTCCAATCAAGAATATATTCTTTTCTACATCATCCTCGTAGGTTTCAATTTCGTACACACATTGGTTGATTAATTCTGGAGTTTCTTTAATTTCACTTGCTGCTTTAATGGCTTCTTCTTTTGTTCGGTAGAAATTTGTTAAATTAGGAAACCTTTTGATTGCTTTTACTTTTATCTCATTTTCACTGCCTTCGTAATTAATAAGTCTAATAGCATATAAACCAGAAACTTTATTAATAACAATTGCATATTTTTTGTTGTCCTCGGTAGAAAAGTAAATAACATCTTTAATTTTGCCACGAATGTTAGTCTTTTCTCTTATTTTTTTGTCTTTTTTTGTTAATATAAATTTTACCATAGTTAATTATATCTCTTTCGAAGTAATATTTTATTTTTTTTTCTTTTTTATCTTATGGGTTGATAATACCATTTTTACTAAATTAATTTTTTGTGTAAGATTTAACGGGTTTAAACGCTTTATTTTACTAATTTGATTCATTTTCTTTAACTAATTTGCATTTTTTATTCAAATTTAGCTATCTGCCAATACTTTTACATATATATATATATATTAGTTACGCTAATAACATAATCAATCAATCTAAATAAAATCTCCTGAAAATCTTCCCCGATTATGACGTTGATCACTCTAGAATGATGATTAATTTGGCGACTTTGTCACAGATAGTTATGATACTAATCTTAGTATACTAATTTGGTGTAAATCTTATTGGTAAATGGTTATGAAAATGGCTCATANATATTTTTTGTTGTCCTCGGTAGAAAAGTAAATAACATCTTTAATTTTGCCACGAATGTTAGTCTTTTCTCTTATTTTTTTGTCTTTTTTTGTTAATATAAATTTTACCATAGTTAATTATATCTCTTTCGAAGTAATATTTTATTTTTTTTTCTTTTTTATCTTATGGGTTGATAATACCATTTTTACTAAATTAATTTTTTGTGTAAGATTTAACGGGTTTAAACGCTTTATTTTACTAATTTGATTCATTTTCTTTAACTAATTTGCATTTTTTATTCAAATTTAGCTATCTGCCAATACTTTTACATATATATATATATATTAGTTACGCTAATAACATAATCAATCAATCTAAATAAAATCTCCTGAAAATCTTCCCCGATTATGACGTTGATCACTCTAGAATGATGATTAATTTGGCGACTTTGTCACAGATAGTTATGATACTAATCTTAGTATACTAATTTGGTGTAAATCTTATTGGTAAATGGTTATGAAAATGGCTCATAAATAAACTTATTTATTATAATATCAATTGTTATAAAGTCTTTTAATATAATAATATTTTGTGAACTATCTCTCAACAGGTTTTCAACATATGGGGTTTTTCTAGTACCGATGGGGGGAAACAATGAGAGAAGTTTGTTGTTTACATGTTTGGAAGGATCATGTTTTTTAAGAAACATGCGAATTTTATTAAAGAGTGAGTAGTGTTATATCTTGGGTTCTTTATCTTTTTTTGTTCAGATTATAGGACTAAATCGAGAAATATTGCACTTTTATAAGTGTTGTTAATATTTATTTTTATTATTATTATTTTTTAAATTAATAAAAATAGTTAATAATATACTATGCGCATATGTGAGAAAAAAATTAACAATATATTTTTTATCAAAAATAATATTATTGGCTAAAGCCAATTTTTTTTTTGTATTATTTTGTTTAAATCCTTTAAATATCCTAATGTAAAATGAAATGTATTATATATAATAATGGTTTTGATTTGTAATTTTTACATTGTTAATATTTAATCTTGTTTTATGTTGTTGCCATTGAAATAGTTATATTTCTGAGAATTATTAATATCGTTAATTATATAAAGATCTATTTAAATTCTAGAATGTAGTTAAAAATTATATTTTTCTTTAATTGTTGTTGAGAATAGCGATAAAATAATTATTTATCAGTGAATAAATAGTAAAAAATTTTTTTATTTTTAATTATAAAATATTATCGTTAATGAAATAGTTAATTAAATAATGAATTATTATACAAGATTGTATGTATTTATGTGTTTTTTTTAGAAATTTTTATTACTACATAATCTTGAGTTTAATCCCAAATATATATTACATAGTCTTGAGTCTTAATCTGATCCTACAGTTGTAGTCCCGAGTTTAACATGTGTAGTCTTGAGCTTCTATATTACGTAATCTTAAGCCTTAATACTGATGATGTTAAATTAAAATAAGGATTGTATAATAGTTTACATTATGGGTTAATATATATAATATTATTATAAAATTTTACTAATTATTATTAGATATTAAGTAGTTATTTAAATACATGATTTTAGTGCCAATTCTAAATTCAAATCTTTTGGATAAATTAGTTTTTTTATTTGAAAAGTTTATTATATTCATAATTTTGTATTTGTTTATTAATAATATCAATTGCGTCAGAAAATATATGTTTGTGATTAGTTTGTTCACAAATTTATTAATTTTTCAAGATTTTCTAAAGTTTCATTAATTGTTCGATCTAATTTGTTCTCCTGTTCGTTTCACTTGTAAAAATAAATATTTCGGTATTCCACATGAAGATATTTCAAACTTTGGCCCAAAAGGATATCCATTAAAGGGATCGATACTGTTAAGCAAGGGCACATGAGGTCTTAAAATTATCGGCGAGAAAATTACAAAATAAAAAAAAATAGATCGATGATCTGTTCTACCTTTCGTCACCCGAGATTTTTATTGAAAAAATAAACTAATTTTACATAATAACAATCATTATATATATATATATATATATATATAATTTATATTAATTTTTAGCAGTTATAATCATAGGAAATGATGTACTTTAATTACTATTAATTCATCGATAGATCTGAACACAGTGGCACAAGTTGCCCAAAGGCATTTTGCTTCATTAGTATTCATCACGATTTCTTTTAGATCCTAATAAAGATGATATTGTTGATGGTGGTGTATAGATGTTACTTTCATTTCAGGTGAAGAATTTCTAATCACATTCTCAAATATGAAATGAAAACTTCTCCGTGATAAAATATCATGAATATCATGTTTTGGTAAATTTTTGTTGTTACTGATAATATTAGGACTCAGAATAAAAGAATTTGATTATAAAATAACAGTACATCGAAAATCAATAATTAATTAAATAAATAAAATATTATTTACCGATTAGTCCGAGACTCATCATGTTATTCATATTCCATTACCATTATTCGTACCAATAGGTACTCGGAAGATTCTCGAACTAAAGTTGAAAGAGAATTTGATGATTCAACTTGAAACTATTATAAAATTGTGGCAAAGTCATTGAATGACATTCCGGATCGTTCCCAAAAGTTCTTTGATTTAATATTATGAAAGATTTTGATGATTCTTCATGATTGTCAAAAAATTAATTTGTAACCTTGCATTGTTTTACTAAGTTGTGGTGATGCTATTAATAACATTCTAATTGATTTCGAAAATTTTCACGAGGAATGTAATGAAGATGGTTGATAAGAAATATAAGACCATCAGAATGATCCTTTGATTTGAGTGTCATGACTTGAAGACAAATCTGTTACTTCTTCTAATATGTAGGTTATTATTGTTGTTTTTGTTATTGTTTGATTCTACCATTTATTAAGGATCATATTGGTTAAGTTTCAGTTCTAGTTTTTGTAAATACTAGTAATAATAAATAATATAAAATAATGTTTATTTACCAATATAATAACAAATAATAATAATAATAATATTATTATTATTAATAAAAATAATAGTCTTAATTCCCGCTTCCCTATTCCCATCACGCTTTAAAATAAAATAAAAAAAGATGCAAACTATACCAATGATTCTATGTATAGTAAACTATAATAGGAAACTTTGTATAGCGAACCATACATTAGAAGTCTATGTATAGCAAACTGTTCGTTCCCGCTTTAATATTCTAAGAATTTTTCCAATATTAAGCCATAAATTATCCATGTAATGTTGCTTCCTGTTATACGTTGGTTCTTGGTACGAAAATAAAGAAAAATACTATTAATATATCTAAAATGCTTTTAACATATTACTAAAAAAAATGCCAATAATCATCAGAAGGACAAAAACTTTTAGAAGGCGTTCCGAGCAGTAAAATATCTGATTTTCTGAATTTTATCCTCCATTTGTGATGGAATAATTCCAGTATTTAATTGTGTAGAAGAAGTAGAAGATCGATGTATTTGTGTTGTTGTTGCTGCTACTGCTATCAAATTCGTTGTTGATAATGTTGAAGTTGTTAAAGAGCATCAGATCGATTTCGTTGTGAATATGCGTCAAATAAGAAGAATTACGGATTATCTGAGATGAAATGACTGACTGTCAAGTGAAGTTCTGGTATGAGATAAATTCTGATGCTGGTATTTTGAATTGAATATTTTGAGGTCGTTGAGGTTGATCAGATTGCTAATATTGAGTTTAATTATTGGGTTGCGCGGAAATATGATTATGAATTTGATTTTGAGTCAGAGCAGATGAAAAAGAAGGTTGTTGACTGTTAGATTGAGATTGAGATTGTATTGTAGTTTATATCAATGTAGGAGATGAAGAGACTTGTGATGATATTCGTGAGTCTCTTCTGCGTGGAGGAGATGGTAGTGGAGGCATCGCGATTTCACCTTAATTAGTGATTGGTATTCCAAATTATTTTAGGATCCCTTAACTGTAGCAGCTGCGATGAGGTCTGAGAGTCCGAGATAAGAATCAATTTTAATAATTTAATTATTTGAATAATTTTTGGAGTGTGGATTTTATATTAAAATCAACAATCTGAAATGGTTGCTTCATCCATTAATTCATGAATTCCCCTGTTGCTTTTTGTCTTTATCATTTAAATCACGAAATATTTTCGTCCTTATCGTTCAATCAATAAATAACCACAAGCCTTCTCTATCGCCAAGCGTCTTAATAATTACGATAATTTATAGAATATTTACTTACTAGATTTCATCGACATCAATCCTCCTATTTCCTTTATTGGTAAGATAACTATTTTCCATAGTTTGGAGAGTTGCAGAGTTTTGATGGCGAAAATATTTTAACAGACGAAGCTCTGATTTAAATTCTTTATCATAATAAATTAATAAATTATAAAATAATAAATTTTTAAATAACTGAAATCTTTATAAAAGTTAAGGATATTAAAAATACCTCATCGTTTAACTTTCTCTCGCTCCAACTCCGAGGGAGGAATTAAATATTCCTTTAATTTAAGGTGAGTGGGACATTACATTAGGGTTGTTAGAATTATCTATTCCGGAATTGGATTGGGTTAATCTTAAGATTCAAAATTTATATTTTTTCGACGGTTAGGTTAGTCGTTCCGTTCTTTCATAAAATATGGCAATAGATGGTAATAAATTTTGTTTATTTTATTTCTACTTTCTACTTCCAGAATTCAATATTCTTATCATATATAAAGATTGTTCAAATCTTACATATTTTTTGAGCACAGAATTTGATTGGGATACAAATTCTTGAATTTATTTTTGGTATGGTAACACAAATTTTATCATTATTATTTTCTAGAAATTCTGGAATTTAAAAAATATTCAATAACGAATATCCCCATGCCTCGAAAAATAGAATATTGTTCAGCATGTCATTCTTCTGAGGATTTCGCTCATTCTTTTTTTGGTAAAATTCCGTTCAATTTGGGACATGTTTATTATATTTCAATGAACATTTTATTCAAACTTGGCCTAGTGGAAATGTTAACATTGACGAGATTATCGAAATAAATAAAGAATATGATAAGTTAGAATGGATAATTTCCAAAATATCATATACATAGGAGATGGTGGCCATGAATCTGCGTATTCTGCCAAATTAAAAAATGATATCAAACAAGATTGGGAATATGATTTAGGAGGCATTGAAGTTGCTTTAAAAGAAATAAAAGACTTTAGATATGATTTGGCTGAATTTCTTAAAGTGTTATGTTGTTCTTTATATTTAGAATATAAGTTATTTTATTATGAACTGTTATTAATATATTTTTTTTAAAAAAAAAAAAAATATTTTCATATTAAGTGTATGACGATGTTGATGAATTAGTTATTATGGAATTTCAAATATAATTTTTTAAATAGAGCTTTTTAAGTTTTAAGGTGACAATCAAAAATAGACAACAGCATGTTGTCTTAGAAGATCATATGAAAAAAATTTAGTTCATTGTGACCTTCATAGTAAAAATATTTTGATAAACCATAAGATTTAGATTTATGTAAATTAGAATATGATTTAATTTTAAACTCTTATAACAAAACAATAAAGTTTATGGTTCAATTCCACCGGAGGTATATTCTTAGAACAATTTTTCAATAATTTTATTTTTACAAATGATCAATTGCGAATTTTAAATTATTTAAATTATTTGAACTTATAGATCCTGATTTATTATTAAAGTCCAATCGACTACTTCTGATGACATTACCTATGATATTGAATTCTACGGAATCATTGACGAGGAAAAGGAAATTCAAAATCAGAAGTCTAATGAATCAACTACTTTAGAATCAATATTATTATAAGAATTGACAATTTGAAGAATCATTAACCATATTGATGGGCAAAATAAAATCAAAAAAGATTTTTTATGTATTAAAAAGTTTTAAAAAATTCAGAAAGAAATTAGAGTCCCTTAGAGATGCTTTATCACAACGCTTAAATTATTTAAAATTTTGAAACGTGGGACCAAGATTAATCAATGAGGTTTGGAAACAAATTAGGAAAAAATCTTCGAATGATAAATTACAAGAACAACGAAACACTTTACTAAAGCACTTTTAGCAACAAAGGTTATGTGACTTTTTATATTTCCCACCAGTAAACAATTCATCAATTATTTATTGTGCACCGATTTATTATCAATTTACAAATCTCCCAAAATAATATTCTCAATTTAGTGATTTTTATTTTATCATCGTCATCGTTATTGTTATTAACTTGATCTATATCCATAATTTGCTGTGGATATGATAAACTAAAATCATTTTCGATAATTTGTTATAAATATATCAAATAAATTATTAATAATTAATTTATGAGTGAATGATGGAATCGAAAGCGGCTTGAGGTGGTGATGATGATGATAAATCGAATCCATTTTGAGTAAGTAAAGCTCTAGCTTGAGCATCCATACATGATATATAAGTTCGAACACGTAATGCTTTCTTCTTCAACTTCTTATCATCCATACAACATTCTCGCAAGATAATTCCCAAAGATAGGCATAGTAACTTACACCGGATTCGATTAACAAATAATAATGAATATAAATTTTGGGTTGATGATGATTGGAGATGATAAAGATGATAATTAATATTTCTGAATTTCCATTTTTTTTTGCTAAGAAATAGAACTTTAAGAGAAAAAATAAAGAGTCGATTTAAAAAAATTAATCGTACCAAATTTATAATATTAATGATTCAATGATGTAATTGTTACATATATAAGTAAATATTCATTTATAATAGTTTGATCTGTGTAATAAATTATTTTTATTTTCGAATTTTTATAAATTATAAAATACCTTACATGGGTTCACGTGAAAAATTACTCAAATATCCAAGATCACAAAGAGAATAGGTATTTTTTTTTAAAAAAAAAAATTTTAGTCCACAAATCTCACGTTATTAGAAAATTAAAATGAACTAATTTTGAGAAATTATTTTTATATATTACTTTAATTTTTTCTTAGAATTGAATCCTAGTGAGGAAAGTGAGCGAGTTAAACAGATTAGATTAGCAAATATTGTTAGTTATTAATTAATAAATTTATTATTCTTTTTAGTCATAGTTTCTTATATCTTAGGTTTGAATTTCAGATAAATAAAGTAGATTCTTTTTGTATTTGTTATATTCTTATCAATTTATTGGGGATGGATTTACAAATATATTAAAAGAATCAATAATGGATTCTTAATATCATTCTAATTTTTTTTTAATACCTGATATAAGATCTTTACTATTTGTTGTTTTTTTTTAATACTCATGATTTCGTAATAAGATCTTTATTTTATTATTGTTACTTATCTGATTTCTTTCTTGGGATTGAAAATTTATTCTAATGAAATTAATATACTATTTCGACAAACGTAATGCAAAAATCAACATTTTGTTCCAAAAACAATATTATTAATTTGTTATGAATATATCGGAACAAATAAACTAAATTATTAATTATGAGTTGAGTGAATGATGGATAATCAAAAGTGAAATCCATTTTTAATAAGTTTGAATATCCATACATTATACGTTATATAATGCTTTCTTTTTCATCCTTACAACATTTTTAACCCAAAGTTCATTCTCAAAGTATTGTATAGTAATTTTATACCAGATTCGATGAACTAATAAATGATGGATATAAATCTTAAGCTGAACGAGATGATTTATGTGGAATTTTTATTTGCCATTTTAAGAGATAAAAATTTCAAGAAAGAAAGAATTTAATCTGAAAATTTAAAAAATAATCGTGCATTTATATAATGCAATTGCAATGGTTACCGAAACAATAATCAAAAATATAACATATAATAAATATTTATTAATTAAAATATGAAATATATTATTTTGGATATACATTATATTTTTGAAATTGAATACCATATTCTTCGATAACATTTAAATGTCTTCTATTTATTTCTATGAATGTGAATGTGGAACCGAAATTTTCTGGTTCTATTGAACATTCTACATTAAATTTTCTGATTCTATTGTTTTCTCCTTTATGACACCACTCCTTAAAAAAATTCCTTAAACTATCAACATCAATTCTCCAAGGATCCCTGTGACTTATTCTAATTGTAATAGATTCAAGGAACCCTGGTATATTTTCAGCCATTCTATTTAATAATTTCTTGGCATGAAATTGTTTTTCATCATTATGTGCAAATTGTCTTATTTTAAATGAAATTTTTCTTAATTCACTAAAATTATAATCAAACATTGTAATTAATTTACTAGGATTTATATTATATAAAGTTAATTCAGTAACTGTTGTAGAAAAATCTACAATTGCTGAAAATATGTCCGACGAAATTACGGGAAACAAATCTATATAAATATTTTTTAAATTTGTACTGGCTGTTTCGAGAACCTTTATAATAAATGTTTGAGAATACCTATTTGCAAAACTCGAATGAAAATAGTGAAAAGTTTTTAATTGAGTAAATAATGAAGCTAATGATAAAACTTCATTATTATTTAATCCATAACAATCTTCAATATAAAGTTCTTGAAGTAAAGCAAATTTTCCAATTGATGATTTCCTTTCAAAATCATTTGACAATACTAATTTTAAATGAAGGCTCTTTAATGTTTCGAAACGACTGAAGATAGCTTGTAATAATAAAATAGAATTTATGTTACAATAATTAATAATTGATAAATTTTCTAACCGTTTTTGAACACTAATAAGTTCTGCTAATAATTGCACTTGAAGAACTGATTCCAAAGATAAATCCATATTTAAAATATTATTACAAATTGATTTTAATGATCCATATAATGGGCAAATCAGTTCATAATTTTCATAATTTCTTATGGTCGAAGTAAAACTTTCTAATTTCTTAAATACTTTTGGGACACCAGGTAAATCGAGAATTGAACCAATCAAACAACTAATATTACAAAAATTTTTTAAAAAAAATTCGGGAATTTCCACCAATTTAAAATCATCCAAAGTGCACCGATTTATTATTAATTTAAATATCTCAAGAAATAATATTCTCGATTTGGTGATGGTGATTTCATCATTGTTATTATCTTGATCTATATCCATAATTTGTTGTTGTGAATATGTGGAACTAAAATCTTCTTCGATAATTTTTTGTAGATATATGGAAATAAAATAAACTAAATTATTAATTATAAATTCACGAGTGAATGACGGATAATCGAAAGCGGCTTGAGGTGGTGATGATGATAAATTGAATCCATTTTGGGAAAGTAAAGTTCTAGCTTGAGTATCCATGCATGATATATAAGTTTGAATACATAATGCTTTCTTTTTCAAATTTTTATCTCCAATACAACATTCTTCACCAAAAGGTAATTTCCAAAGTATAAGTATAGTAACTTCACACCAAATTCGATTAACTAATAATGATGAATGTAAATCTTGAGTTGAACATGATGATTTGAGATTATTTAAAATGATAGTTAATATTTCTGTGGAAATTTTAGTTGCCATTTTGTTTTGTTTAAGAAATAAAACTTTAAACGAAAATAAAGAGTAATTTAAAAAAAAATTAATCATACCACATTTATATAATATTTATTATTCAATGATGTAATTATTATATAAGTAAATATTCATTTATAATAGTTTGATCTGTGTAATAAATAAATTATTTTTAATTTCGTATTTTTTATAAATATATAAAATGTAAAAAAATCATACCTTGCATTGCCCCGAACCCGAGATCACAAATCTGTAATAAGGTAATTAACAAAAAATTACTCAAATATCCAAGATCGCAAAGAGAGTAAGAGTAGTTAATTATTTTTTTTAAAAAAAAATTTAGGTTACAAATCCACATAATTTAAAAACTAAAATGAACAAATTTTGAGAAATTATTTTTATATATTACATTATTCTTTTGTATTTACCAATTTCTTGGGGATGAATTCACAAATATATTGAAAGAATTGATAATGGATCCTTAATATCATCCTAATTTTTTTTTCAATACCTGGATTGATGATACAAGATCTTTATTAATTGTTATTTTTTAATGTAATATCTTTATTTTATTCATGTTACTTATCTGATTTCTTTCATGAGATTGATGGATGGAATCCCAAAAATAATTAGGTAAGGTCTTTATTTTTTTTAATATTTTAAAAATTTATTCTAAGTATTGTAAGTCATAATCTTAAAAAAATAGCGCGACATGATATTTGCATTGCGTTTGTCGAAATAGTACGTTGTGTTCTCAATTTGACTTGCGAAGGTACGAAAATTTTTTTAATTATATTCATTGAAAATTCATATTTCATATTTAAAGTTAGTTTTATATTTATTTATTTTTGCATATTGTGTTTTTTCAAAATATTCTTTATTCAATATTATTAAAAATTATAAATATATGGTAATTGTGAGTGAATGATGGATAATCAAAAGTGGCTTGGCGATGATAATAAATCGAATCCATTTTGGGTAAGTAAAGTTCTAGCTTGAGCATCCCTACCTAAATGATATATTTTCATCCTTACAACATAGTAATAGAGTATAGGTATAGTAACTAATAATGATGAATATAAATCTTATGTTGACCGAGATGACTAAATATTTTTTAAAATTTCCGTGGAAATTTTCTTGCATTATACTTTTAAGGAAAATCGCAAAAAAGGAAATGATCTGTGTTTTTGATGAATTTTTTAAAAAATTTTTTTTTTATTTACGTTTGTAATTTTTTTTGGTAAAAGGTCCATAGCTACAGTGCCAAGTCACTGCATTAAGCCTGAAAGTTATGAGATGCACTTTGAGGTATGGTCAATTTGTTCCTTTGACGATCACTTTTCTGCGATATTGGAATTTTTATTTTTGATAATAATATCGATAAATAATATAATATAAATTTTAATTCAAATAAAAAAAAAGAATACTTAAAATAATCGCTGTAATACCACTTTCAATTAAAATTTAGTACATCTAATTCATTAAATAATGATGACACACCAGATCCAAATAATGGAACTTGATTCTTAGGAAATGAACTTGCTGAATTTGAATCTTTAAATCTAACATTCGTAGCAACTATTCAAGAGATCATGGGACAACTCGATCCTAAAATACAATACAAAATAGTATTTGGTGAATTTATTATTATTAAATGTATGTAAAATATTTAATTGTGGAATACACAATGGTAAACTAAAAATTCAAGCTAATAAAGTTCCCTTGACCCTGAATTCTTGTCATAAATAATATAATTTTTTAATTTAACTTTGCACCTATAATGATGATAATAAGTAGATTGGATTATGATCAAAGTTTAAAATTTTTTAACATTCTTATTATTTATTTTCAAAATAAAAATAATATACAAAGATGAATGATGGCTTAGCAAAGAATAATTCTCTTTGAAAATTGTGCATACATACTAAATGCAAATGTGGAATGAAAAATTCTTTCAAATATTTCTTTTTTTGGTCAAAAAAAAAAGAATATATTGAAAGAATAATTAATGATAACAATAAGATTATTGAATATTATTATAAATATATTATTAAATATGATTATTGAATATAATTATTTAGGATTTTAGATATTTGATAAAGGTTTTATTTAGTTTCTAAATAAATTTTACGATATACGTAATTATCGCGTAAACAATTGAGTATATTAATAAATATACAGTATCAAGTCATTTAAAAATAATTAAATGACTCAATAAAATTTAATAACAAATAGAAAAAAACAATCGGAAAACAAATTTAAATAATAAAATTTACATCGAAAGAGTGAACGTAAGAAATAATTTCTTTTTCGAAAAATGAATTTGTAAGGATTAATGATTGAAATTGAAATTTATAATTTATTAAATATTCATACTATAGGTGCAGACTTATGCCTTCTTCAAAGTTACGTCATTTTGTCACGTCAAATAAAATTATATGCCTTAACAGTAAAGTTTGCACCTAAAATATATACTGTATGTTGTTATAGTAGATCAATTATTTATTTAATGTTCATAATTATTTAATTTTATTTATCATTAACATTGTAGAAAAATAATATTTCTAATTTTAATAATAACAATAACATTATTAATATTATTATTATTAAATATTACATAGAATTATTTTATTATTTTCCCAATAAAGATAAAAATAATCGATTTAATTAAAAGTTTCTTCTATTCCACATTAGTTTAGAGACATTTTTTCATGTTTATTTGTAGTATAAGACAATTCTAAATTTAATTATATTTTTATTTATCAATCTATCATACTACAGTGTTAAGATGAAATTATTTAATAAAATATTCGCGACTCTAATATATATATGTGTTTGTCATACTAACAATCATATAAATTAATATTCCATTGTTTCCAATTTTGTAATTTTCAAAAAGGAAATGTTTTAAATATTTTCTGAAAAGTTATCCCGAAATTTTGTTGAACCTCTTAATGATAAACATGACATGATTACAATGCAATCATTCAGGTTTGAAAAATCGTTGACGGCACATTCTAATGTATTAAAATTTCGATCAATAAATAATTAGAAAATTCCAGATTTTCCCCTTCTGTACGTCAGCGGTTATAACTGTATTATCCTTATCTTCAGTTTCAAAATCTATTTTATTTAATATTTGATAAAGAAAATGATAATAAGGCATTGCGTTGTAGAAAACTAAACAATATGTACAATATCCTATCGCTGTTTTATCATGATTGTTTATCTCCAACGTTGTCAATTTGAACACTTTTGCAAGAAACAAGTTGTATAAAGTTCAACACTGAGTCATAAATTATCCATGTAATGTTGCTTCCTGTTATACGTTGATTCTGCTTCTTGGTACAAAAATAATAAAAAATACTATTAATATATCTAAAATGCTTTTAACATATTACTAAAAAAAATGCTAATAATCACCAGAGGGACAAAAACTTTTAGAAATCTAATCTTCTGAGTTTTATCCTCCATTTGTGATGGAATGATTCCAGTATTTAAGTGTGTAGAAGAAGCAGTTCGGTGTATTTGTGTTGTTTCTGCTACTGCTATCGAATTCGTTGTTGATAATGTTAAACAGCAGTTCGATTTCGTTGTGAATATGAGTAAAATAAGAAGAATTGCCGGTTATCTGAGATGAAATGATTGACTATCCAGTGAAAATCTGGCATGAGTTTAATTTTGATGTTGATATTTGAATTGGATATTTTGATCTCGTTGAGATTGATCAGATTGTTAATTATTGGGTTGCTTGGAAACATGATGATGATTTTGATCTTGAGTAGATGAAAAAGAAGATTGTTGACTGTTAGAATGAGATTGAGATTGTATTGTAGTTTGTATTAATCTAGGAGATGAAGATACTTGTGATGATATTCTTGAGTGGAGGAGGAGATGGTAGTGGAGGCATCGCGATTTAATCTTAAGTAATGAATAGTATTCCAAATTATAATAAGATTCCTTAATTGTGGCTGCTGCGATGTGGTCCGAGATAAGAATCAATTTTAGGGTGAATTTTATATTAAAAATTCAACAATCTGAAATGGTTGCTTTCCCATAGAAATCTCCATCAATTCATTAATTCATGAATTAATGAAGATTCATATTGAAGTTTCATCAACCATCCGGATATTCCCCTGTTGCTTTTTGTCTTTATCATTTGAATCACAATAAATTTTAATCAATAAGTTTTTGTAATATTGTCAATGGATCCTAGAAAAATAATAATAAATAGAATGTAATAATTTAAATAATGATAATATAATTAATAACTTACTTTCGTCCTTCTCGTTCAACCGATAAACAACCACGCTCAGACCAGCCTTTTTTTAAATTAATAATGTGTTAATAATTATTACGATAATTTATAGAATATTTTAATTGAACTTACTTGATTTCATCGACATCAATCTTCTTCTTTCCTTCATTGATAAGATACCTATGTTCCAAGTTGCAGAGTTTGGTGGCGAAAATATTTTAATAGACAAACTCTGGTTTAAATTCTTTATCCTGTCTCTATTAATAAATCAATAAAAAAATTAATAAATTAATAATAAAAATTAATAAAATAATAAATTTTTAAATAACTGAAATATTAATAGAAGTTAAATACTTCATCGTTTAACTTTCTCTCGCTCCAACAATAATAATTATAACAATACAATATTATATTTATAATAATTATAATAATTATTTTTATAATATTGAAACTTATCTAAAATTTATATTTTTTCGACGGTTAGGTCAGTCGTTTCGTCTTATCATAAAATATGGCAATGGACGGTAAGGAATACGACGTTTTCAATAAATTTTGTTTATTTTATTTCTACTTTCTACTTCTAAATTTCTGAATTCAATGGTCTTATGATATAAAGATTTCTCAAGAATTTTATTGTAATACAAAATTTTTGATAATATAAATTTTTTTCATGGGTTTAAAAAATATTAATATTCAATAACTCAAATAAATAATGTGATAAGTTAGAATGGATAATTTTCAAAATATCATATACATAGGAGATGGTCTGTTTATTCTGCCAAATTACTTCACACCAGATTCGATTAACTAATAATGATGAATATTAATCTTGAGTACGAGATGATGATTGACGATTATTTAAAATGATAATTAATATTCCTGTGAAAATTTTAGTTGACATTTTGTTTTGTCTAAGAAATAGAACTTTAAGTGAAAAATAAAGGGTAATTTAAAAAAAAATCATACCACATTTATATAATATTTATGATTCAATGATGTATTGGTTACATATATAACAGATCATTTTATTGTGTTTGATTGTGTAATGAATAAATTATTTTTATTTTCGTATTTTTATAAATATATAAAATGTAAAAAAATCCCTTGCATAGTCGCGAACCGGGATCACAAATCTGTAATGAGGTAACGTAAAAAATCCGGAAAGTAGGTAATTTTTTTTAAAAAAAAAAATCTAGCCACAAAAACATTTTTTTTTTATATTTTTAATTAATTTTAGATTAGCAAATTTTGAAAGTTATTAGATAATTAATTTATTTATTATTCTTTTTTAATACATATCTTGGGTTTGAATTTCAGATAAATAAAGTAGATTCTTTTATATTTGTTATATATTCACAAATGTATTAAAGGAATTGATAATAGTTCATCGAATCCAATATAAAATTACTATACCTATAATTTGGAAATGAACTTTGGGTCAAAAATGTTGTAAAAATGGAGATATCGACTGTTTTAATGGACATTTATGTGGAAATTTTATTAAGAGGTAGAAATTTCAAGATAGAAAGAATCTGAAAATTTAAAAAATAGTCATGTCACATTTATATAATACAATGGTTACCGAAATAATAATCAAAAATATAACATAAAGATTATTATAATAAATATTTATTAATTGAAATAAATAATATAAAAAAAAAAAATTAAATGAAATATATTAAGGATATTCATTATCCTTATGAAATTGAATTCCATATTTTTCGATGACATCTAAGTGTCTTCTATTTATTTCTATAAATGGGAATGTAGAACCAAAATTATCTGGTTCTATTAAACATTCTATATTAAATTTTCTTACTCTGTTATTTTCTCCTCTACGACACCACTCCTCAAAAAATTTCCTCAAACTATCAACATCAATTCTCCACGGATCCTTGTGATCGATATTAATTGTAATTGATTCAAGGAATTCTGGCATATTTTCGGCCATTTTATAAAATAATTTATTAGCTTTAAATGGTTTTCCATCACCATCTGAAAATCGTCTTATCTTAAATGAAATTCTTCTTAATTTACTAAAATTATAATCAAACATTGCTTTTAATTTANTCAAAAATATAACATAAAGATTATTATAATAAATATTTATTAATTGAAATAAATAATATAAAAAAAAAAAATTAAATGAAATATATTAAGGATATTCATTATCCTTATGAAATTGAATTCCATATTTTTCGATGACATCTAAGTGTCTTCTATTTATTTCTATAAATGGGAATGTAGAACCAAAATTATCTGGTTCTATTAAACATTCTATATTAAATTTTCTTACTCTGTTATTTTCTCCTCTACGACACCACTCCTCAAAAAATTTCCTCAAACTATCAACATCAATTCTCCACGGATCCTTGTGATCGATATTAATTGTAATTGATTCAAGGAATTCTGGCATATTTTCGGCCATTTTATAAAATAATTTATTAGCTTTAAATGGTTTTCCATCACCATCTGAAAATCGTCTTATCTTAAATGAAATTCTTCTTAATTTACTAAAATTATAATCAAACATTGCTTTTAATTTATTGGCTTTAAATGCTTTTCCATCACCATCTGAAAATCGTCTTATTTTAAATGAAATTCTTCTTAATCACTAAAATTATAATCAAACATTGCTTTTAATTTACTAGAATTTATATTATACTAAGTTAATTCAGTAACCGTTGTAGAAAGATCTAAAATTTCTGAAAATATAGGTGACGAAATTACGGGAAACAAATCTATATAAATATTTTTTAAATTTGTATAGCTGTTTCGAGAATCTTTATAATAAATTCGTGAGGATATTTTACAGGTGGATAATTCGAATGACAATAATGAAAATTTCTTAATTGGCTAAATGATGAAGGCAATAATAAAGTAAAGTAAATTGTCTAATTAGGTATGATCTCCCCTCAAAATCATCAAAAAGTACTGATTTTAAACGAAGACTCTTTAATGTTTCATTTTTACTAATAATTGTCCAAAATAAATTGGGAAGTTGAGATTGACTAATTTCAACAATTGATAGATTTTCTAACCATCTTTGAACACTACTAGTGCTCAAAGATGGTTAGAAAATCTATCAATTGTTGAAATTAGTCAATCTCAACTTCCCAATTTATTTTGGACAATTATTAGTAAAAATGAAACATTAAAGAGTNTATTATACTAAGTTAATTCAGTAACCGTTGTAGAAAGATCTAAAATTTCTGAAAATATAGGTGACGAAATTACGGGAAACAAATCTATATAAATATTTTTTAAATTTGTATAGCTGTTTCGAGAATCTTTATAATAAATTCGTGAGGATATTTTACAGGTGGATAATTCGAATGACAATAATGAAAATTTCTTAATTGGCTAAATGATGAAGGCAATAATAAAGTAAAGTAAATTGTCTAATTAGGTATGATCTCCCCTCAAAATCATCAAAAAGTACTGATTTTAAACGAAGACTCTTTAATGTTTCATTTTTACTAATAATTGTCCAAAATAAATTGGGAAGTTGAGATTGACTAATTTCAACAATTGATAGATTTTCTAACCATCTTTGAACACTACTAGTGCTCAAAGATGGTTAGAAAATCTATCAATTGTTGAAATTAGTCAATCTCAACTTCCCAATTTATTTTGGACAATTATTAGTAAAAATGAAACATTAAAGAGTGTTCGTTTAAAATGTTTAAAATCAGTACTTTTTGATGATTTTGAGGGGAGATCATACCCAATTCATTAGGAAATTATTTTATTCATAGTATTCATGTAAACCGCATGTAAACTGCGTGTAATATATTATATGTGGTGTGGTTTACATAAATACTATGAATAAAATAATTTCCTGATGCTAATAAGTTCTACTAATAATTACACTTGAAGAACTGATACTAAAGATAAATCCATATTTAAAATATTATTACTAATTAATGTTAATGATCTATATAATGGACAAATCAATTTTCATAATCGAAGTAAAACTTTCTAATTTCTCAAATACGTTTAGAGCACCAGGTAAATCGAGAATTGAACCAATTTAATCACTATAATTACAAAAATTTCTTTGAAAATTTTCAGGAAAATCCATCAATTTAAAATCATCCAAATATGTGCCCCGATTAAATATTAATTTACATAACTCACAAAATAATGATTTCGATTTGGTATTATTATCTTGATAAGGACCAATAATTTGTCGTGAATATAAGGAAATAAAATAAACTAAATTATTAATTTATGAGTGAATGATGGATAATCGAAAGCGGCTTGAGGTGGTGATGACGATAAATCAGATCCATTTTGAGTAACTAAAGTTCTAGCTTGAATATCTATACATGATATATAGGTTCGAATACATAATGCTTTCTTCCTCAACTTCATATTATCATCCATATAACATTCTTCACCGAAAGTTACTTCCCAAAGAATAGGTAGGTATAGTAACTTACACCAGATTCGACTAACTAATAATAAATCTTGTGTTGAACGAGAAGGTTGAACATTTTTTAAAATTATAATTAATATTTCCGTGGAAATTTTAGTTGCCATTTTTCTTTGAAAAAATTTTTTTTTATTTTTCTTTTGAAAGTTATGAGATGCACTTTGAGGTATCGATCACCTTTTGTTTTTCTTTTATAAAATGTGATTTTATGTTTTTAGATTTTTTTGTTTTTTATATAATAGTTCATTGAAAATAAATTTTTTTTTTCGTGCGATAGAACTTGTAAATTTATATTTTAAAATCAGCGAAGGACTCGAAGAATTGATAAATAAATGAATGGTTATATTTAAAACTTTTCATTTATTTTAATTTAGAACGGAATATCTATAAAAAGAATTGAACTACAAAAATAATATTTCTTTTAATTTTCAAGTGTAAACTACTACGAAATAAAATAAAATTTTTTTTACGGAAAAGGGTCCATCACAATTACATTTTTTATGAAGCCCCTTAATTGAAATAATGAATAAGAATTATAATTATTTTTTTTTTGTAAAACGCCGTATTTTTTTCTTTTTTTAGTAAAATTTTCACTAAATGATGTAATTTTTTTTTATTTTTATTTTTATTTTTGATTATAATAATAATGTTGAATAAAGAATCTAAAAATAAATAATCCTTTCATGTATAAAAACATTACCTTACCTTAATATTAATTGCCGTCACCAGATCTAAATAATGGAAGGAATCTTTAAATCTATCAGGTGATAATGGGAAAAAATACGATACAAGTGAATTTATTATTATTAATATTAAATGTAAAATATTGAATCGTAAAATTCACAATGGTAAACTAAAAATTTAAGTTCCGAACTCTTGTTATAAGTAATATAATTTTTTAATTTAATTTTACACACTTATAGTGATGATAATAAGTAGATTGATTATGATCACAGTTGAAAATAATATACATTGATGAATGATTATAAATATATTTACTAAATATGATCTAAATAAATTATACAATTGAGTATATTAAAAAATATACAATATCATTTAAAAATAATTAAATAACTCAATAAAATTTAATAACAAATAGAAAAAACAATAGTAATAGGAAAACAAATTTAAATGATAAAATTTATATTGATAGTAAACGTACGGAACGATTTCTTTTTGAAATTAAATTTTATAATTTATTATATACATATTTACTTTTATATATTTATCATCATATTTTATTTTTAAATAAATAACAAATTATTATGATATATATATATATCAGATATACTAATATTGTATGTTTTTTATAGTAAATTAATTAATTATTTTAATATTCATTAATAATTATTTTAATTATAGAAAAAAATTATATTTCTAATTTTAAAAACATTATTATTTTCCCAATAAAGGTAAAAGAAAATTACTTAAGATCACCGGTGGTGATTGTCACTAGGCAAAATTAAATTTACGTGGGCAAAGTTAGGGTTAGGGTCGATCAAGGAATTATGTAATTTTGCCCAGCGATGACAATCACCACCGGTGAGCTTTAGCAATACCCTTAATTTATACTATTTAACAGTTAAAATTTATATATTTTATTATTTATCAATCTATTGTCGCGGTCTGCGCAGAACAATATGAAAAGTTACGCAAATCAGTCTCAATAAACTCAAGATAATCTCACGACAATTCAATGTTTAACTAACGCACTTCTCTTGTGCACAATTTCACGAAGCAGGCAATCAGTCGATCTAAACCTGCTTACTAACACTCTTAAACAATGCAATTTCGTGTAATATCTGAAGGTTCGATGAGCAAGTGGAGTAAAAGTACCTTTATTACTGCTTGCACACTACCAAAATTGATAGACCTTTTTAGAGTAGCTTTTCAGAGAAATAAAAGTAGTTTATTAAAAGTATTTATAAAGATTTGTTGCAAAAGTATAACAATAGAGATATATTACTGCTTTGGCGTATCTTATCCCTATTGCTATGCAAAAGTTTATTTTATTACAGAATATTTTTAGAATTATTAGGTCACTATAGAATCATTTATTATTAGAATTGACTATTGCGAAGAAATTATTTATTATTTTTATTATTAATCAAAAATCAAAAAAAAAAGTCTATTACAAAAATAAAAGAATATTTTGGAACTATTTCAATTATTATTAGAATTATAAAAAGAAATTACTATAATTTTGAGTATAAAATTGAATAAAAAAANCTCTTGTGCACAATTTCACGAAGCAGGCAATCAGTCGATCTAAACCTGCTTACTAACACTCTTAAACAATGCAATTTCGTGTAATATCTGAAGGTTCGATGAGCAAGTGGAGTAAAAGTACCTTTATTACTGCTTGCACACTACCAAAATTGATAGACCTTTTTAGAGTAGCTTTTCAGAGAAATAAAAGTAGTTTATTAAAAGTATTTATAAAGATTTGTTGCAAAAGTATAACAATAGAGATATATTACTGCTTTGGCGTATCTTATCCCTATTGCTATGCAAAAGTTTATTTTATTACAGAATATTTTTAGAATTATTAGGTCACTATAGAATCATTTATTATTAGAATTGACTATTGCGAAGAAATTATTTATTATTTTTATTATTAATCAAAAATCAAAAAAAAAAGTCTATTACAAAAATAAAAGAATATTTTGGAACTATTTCAATTATTATTAGAATTATAAAAAGAAATTACTATAATTTTGAGTATAAAATTGAATAAAAAAATGTTTTGCCCAAAAGGAATCTCTTGTTCTTCTCTCCAACCGCAGCTTCTTTTATAAATTTTCTATTGTTTACCTTCATCTTCCATCATCCATAAACACGTTCTTGTGTTAGGCGAAAAATAAAATCTCATCCAAGATGAAGGATGATGCACAAGGATAATTCATCCAAATAGTGACACATATCATCCTTTCTCATCCCCCGTGACATTGGTTACCTTCGTGTTGCCTCACTATCATACTTAATTGCCTCAATAAAAAGTTCATTAGCATAAATGGAATTATTTAATAAAATAATCGTGACTCTAATATATCATATTAACAATCATATAAATTAATATTCCATTGTTTCCAAAATGTTCTTAAATATTTCCGAAAAGTTATCTGAAAATTTTATTGAACTTCTTAATGATAAATTCAGGTTAAAAAAAAGAAAATTCTTTGACGGCACATTCTAATGTATTAAAATTTCGATCATTAAATAATTAGAAAATTCCGGATTTTCCCTTCTGAACGTCAGCGGTTATAAATGTATTCTCCTTATCTTCAATTTCAAAATCTATTTAATTTAATATTCAATAAAGAAAATAATAATAAGGCATTGCGTTGTAAAAAACTGAACAATATGTACAATATCCTATCGCTGTTTCAACTCTTTTATCATGATTGTTTATCTCCAACATTGTCAATTTGAACGCTTTTGCAAGAAACCAGTTCGTTTCCGCGTTAATATTCTTTGGGAATTTTTCCAACACTGAGTCATAAATTATCCATGCCATGTTGTAAGTTGATTCTGCTTCTTGGTACAAAAATAAATAAAAAAAATACTATTAATATATCTAAAATGCTTTTAAGATACTAAAAAAATACTAATAATCATCAGAAGGACAAAAACTTTTAGAAGGTGTTCCGAGCAGTAAAAGATCTAATCTTCTGAATTTTATCCTCCATTTGTGATGGAATAATTCCAGTATTTAATTGTTTAGAGGTAGCAGATCGGTGTATTTGTGTTATTGTTATCGAATTCGTTGTTGAATAGCAGTTCGATTTCGTTGTGAATATGAGTAAAATAAGAAGAATTACCGATTATCTGAGATGAAATGATTGAATATCCAGTGAAAACCTGGCAAGAGTTTAATTTTGATGTTGATATTTGAATTGGATATTTTGATCTCGTTGAGATTGATCAGATTGCTAATATTGAATTTGATTATTGGGTTGCGTGGAAACATGATGATGATTTTGATCTTGAGTTTGAGTAGATGAAAAAGAAGGTTGTTGACTGTTAGATTGTGATTGAGATTGTATTGTAGTTTGTATCAATATAAGAGATGAAGAGACTTATGATGATATTAGTGAGTGGAGGAGGAGATGGTAGTGGAGGTATCGCGATTTCATCTTAAGTAATAATTGATATTCCAAATTATTTTAGGAATCCTTAATTGTAGCCGCTGCGATGAGGTCCGAGATAAGAATCAATTTTAATAATTTGATTATTTGAATAACTTTGGGGTGTGAATTTTATATTAAAAATTCAACAATCTGAAATGGTTGCTTTCCCATAGCATTCTCCATTTGTTTTTTTATATAATCATGCACTTATATAATATTTATGATTCAATGATGTAATGGTTGCATATATAAGTAAATATTCATTTTATAATGTTTGATCTGTGTTTTCGTATTTTTTATAAATATATAAAATGTAAAAAAAACTTACCTTGCATTGTCGCGAACCTGGGATCACAAATACAAATCTATAATGAGGTAATTAAAAAATTACTCAAATACCCAGAAAGTAGGTAATTTTTTTTAAAAAAAAAAATTTAGTTACAAAAACATTTTTGTATATAATTTTTAAAATTAATGGTTTCAGGTTATTAGAAATTATTTTTATATATTACTTTTTAATTTTCCTTGGAATTCAATCCTAGATTAGCAAATATTGAGTTATTAATTAATTAATTTATTATTCTTTTTTAGTACGTAACTTGGGTTTGAATTTCAGAGAAATAAAGTAGATTCTTTTGTATTTGTTATATTCTTACCAATTTCTTTGGGATGCATTCACAAATGTATTAAAGGAATTGATAATGGTTTCTTAATATCATCCTAATTTTTTTTTTAATACCTGAATTGACATTAGATTCCATGATACGATCTTTATTATTAGTTATTTTTTTAATACTTAGGATTTCGTAATAAGATTTTTATTTTATTAATGTTATTTATCTGAAAATAATTAGGTAAGATCTTTATTTTTTTTTAATATTTTGAAAATTTATTGAAATTATATTAAACGAAGTATTGTAAGTCATAATCTTAATTATACCCATTAAAAATTTTATATTTATTTATTTTTGCATATTGTGTATTTTCAAAAATATTCTTTATTTAATATTATTATTTAATTCATTTAAAAATATTAATTTGTTATGAATATATGGATATGGGAACAAATAAACTAAATTATTAATTATGAATAATAAAATTGAAATCTATTTTGAATAATAATAAGTTTTAACTTGAATATCCATACATTATATGTTTTGTAAGTTCGAATACATAATGCTTTCTTTTTCATCCTTACAACATTTTTGACCCAAAGTTCATTTCCAAATTATAGGTATAGTATTTTATACCAGATTCGTTGAACTAATAAATGATGGATATAAATCTTAAGTTGAACTAGATACCGACTGTTTTAATAGATATTTATGTGGAAATTTTATTTGCCATTTTAAGAGATAAATTTTTCAAGAAAGAATCCGAAATTTAAAAAATAATCGTGTCACATTTATATAATGCAATGGTTACCGAAAAAATAATCAAAAATATAACATAAAGATTATAATAATAAATATTTATTAATTGAAATAAAAAAGATAAAAAAAAAATTAAATAAAATATATTATTTTGGATGTACATTATATTTTTGAAATTGAATTCCATATTTTTCGATGACATCTAAGTGTCTTCTATTTATTTCTATAAATGGGAATGTAGAATCAAAATTATCTGGTTCTACTAAACATTCTATATTAAATTTTCTTACTCTGTTATTTTCTCCTCTACGACACCACTCCTCAAAAAATTTCCTCAAACTATCAACATCAATTCTCCACGGATCCTTGTGATCAATATTAATTGTAATTGATTCAAGGAATTCTGGCATATTGTCGGCCATTTTATAAAATAATTTATTAGCTTTAAATGGTTTTCCATCACCATCTGAAAATCGTCTTATCTTAAATGAAATTCTTCTTAATTTACTAAAATTATAATCAAACATTGCTTTTAATTTACTAGGATTTATATTATATAAAGTTAATTCAGTAACTGTTGTAGAAAGATCCGAAATTGCTGAAAATATAGGTGACGAAATTACGGGAAACAAATCTATATAAATGTTTTCTAAATTTGTATTAGCTGTTTCCAGAATNGATGTACATTATATTTTTGAAATTGAATTCCATATTTTTCGATGACATCTAAGTGTCTTCTATTTATTTCTATAAATGGGAATGTAGAATCAAAATTATCTGGTTCTACTAAACATTCTATATTAAATTTTCTTACTCTGTTATTTTCTCCTCTACGACACCACTCCTCAAAAAATTTCCTCAAACTATCAACATCAATTCTCCACGGATCCTTGTGATCAATATTAATTGTAATTGATTCAAGGAATTCTGGCATATTGTCGGCCATTTTATAAAATAATTTATTAGCTTTAAATGGTTTTCCATCACCATCTGAAAATCGTCTTATCTTAAATGAAATTCTTCTTAATTTACTAAAATTATAATCAAACATTGCTTTTAATTTACTAGGATTTATATTATATAAAGTTAATTCAGTAACTGTTGTAGAAAGATCCGAAATTGCTGAAAATATAGGTGACGAAATTACGGGAAACAAATCTATATAAATGTTTTCTAAATTTGTATTAGCTGTTTCCAGAATCTTTATAATAAATTCGTGAGGATATCTTACAGGTGGATAATTCGAATGACAATAATGAAAATTTCTTAATTGGCTAAATGATGAAGCCAATAATAAACATTCAGGATTATCCAACCCATAACAATCTTCAATATAAAGTTCTTGAAGTAAAGTAAATTGTCTAATTGGGTATGATCCCCCTTCAAAATCATCAAAAAGAACTGATTTTAAACGAAGACTTTTTAATGTTTCGTTTTTACCAATGATTGCCCAAAATAAACTAGGAAGTTGAGATTGACTAATTTCAACTATTGATAGATTTTCTAACCGTCTTTGAACACTAATAAGTTCTACTAATAATTGCACTTGAAGAACTGATACTAAAGATAAATCCATATTTAAAATATTATTACTAATTAATGTTAATGATCTATATAATGGACAAATCTGTTCGTAATTTTCATAATCTCTGATTGTTGAAGTAAAACTTTCTAATTTCTCAAATACGTTTAGAGCACCAGGTAAATTAAGAATTGAACCAATTAAATCACTATAATTACAAAAATTTCTGAGAAAATTTTCGAGAAAATCCACCAATTTAAAATCATGCAAAAATGTGCACCGATTAATTATTAATTTCCATATCTCACAAAATAATATTTTAGATTGGTTATTATTATCTTGAAAAGGACCAATAATTTGTTGTGAATATAAGGAAATAAAATAAACTAAATTATTAATTATAAATTTATGAGTGAATGATGGGTAATCAAAAATAGCTTGAGGTGGAGATGATGACAAATCAAATCCATTTTGAATGAGCGAAGTTCTAGCTTGAGTATCCATACATGATATATAAGTTCGAATACATAATGCTCTCTTCCTCAACTTCATATTATTATCCATACAACATTCTTTACCAAAAGTTACTTCCCAAAGCATAGGTATAGTAACTTCGCACCAAATTCGATTAACTAATAATGATGAATATAAATCTCGAGTTGAACGAGAAGGTTGAAAATTTTTTAAAATCATAATTAATATTTCTGTGGAAATTTTAGTTGCCATTTTTCTTTTTTGTTTAAGAAATAAGAAAGAATAAAAACAATATCAGATTTTTATTTTGATCTTTTTTTTTTTTTTTTTTTAANGAAGTTCTAGCTTGAGTATCCATACATGATATATAAGTTCGAATACATAATGCTCTCTTCCTCAACTTCATATTATTATCCATACAACATTCTTTACCAAAAGTTACTTCCCAAAGCATAGGTATAGTAACTTCGCACCAAATTCGATTAACTAATAATGATGAATATAAATCTCGAGTTGAACGAGAAGGTTGAAAATTTTTTAAAATCATAATTAATATTTCTGTGGAAATTTTAGTTGCCATTTTTCTTTTTTGTTTAAGAAATAAGAAAGAATAAAAACAATATCAGATTTTTATTTTGATCTTTTTTTTTTTTTTTTTTTAAGAAATAAGAAAGAAATAAAAAAAATAATATCAGATTTTTATTTTGATCTTTATTGAGAAAGAAATAAGAAAGAAATAAAAATAATATCAGATTTTTTATTTCGATTTTTTTTTTGTTGTAATTTTTTTAATTACAAATTTGATTATTTCGTATCCATTATATTTTGTAATTATGATCTCATTTTTATTGCATTCTACGAAATATATTCATTTGAGTTGGTGATGAATAAAATGATTTTAATTTTAATCACAAAAGTAAATTGAAATTATTAATTAAGTTTATGATAAGAAAAGGAATATTCTTTATAAACTGTTTTAAAGTAAATAACCCATTTTTAATTTATTTAAAAAGGATTATTTGATTTGTTGTTGTGACTTACAGAACATTCGTAATATTTGAATGATTAATAATGCCACAAGAAAAGATAAACGAAAAAGAATGGTGGTGAACAATTTGATTATTAAAGATACTATTCAAAAAGAAAATATACCATTTAATCAATATTCTGAATTTGAAAATGTTTATAAAGACTCTTAAAATTAAGACTCTTAAAATTTCTTAAAAACTATCGCTCTTAAATGTATTTCAGTAAATGATAAATTTACACTAGACAATTTAATAAATGAAGTCAAACTTAAAATTAAATATTTTTTTCTATTAATGAATTTGCCGTAATGTTTTTAGATTTTAATCGAACAAGATTAAAATTCATAAATTCATGATTACATTCTCAAGTTATATGGAATTACCAAGCAAAGTAAATATATGAAATTTTTAAATTTCTATGTAGAATAAGAGTAATCATTAATTTTTAATTATTTTATTTTATGATTATCCTTGAATATGCTAACGAAGGTTCCCTTCACTAATATTCAGAAACAAATTTCAAAAAATTTGGCTGGAATGTAAAATTAAATCTTTTCATGCGAAATTGCAATAAAGAACAGATTACTAGAAATGCGATGGAATTTCATGACCAGACATTTCTCAAGTGGTTAAAAATCTTTCGGAAATCATTGTCCCTAATATAAGTTTTGAAAAGCTTTTCAGTCACAACCTTACAATTTCAGATGAAATTATTTCTTTAAATCAGAAAAATCAAACATGTAAGAAATAAAATTTTAATATTTCAATAATTTACGCAAAAAACAGTTTCAAATGCGCTAAATTACGATTAAAAATTATATTAAAGAACACAAAAAGAACCCAGTTGGAAACTCTTTCATCTTCAGTGAATAATAAGCTGATATAAGAACGTTCAGCGTAACAATAGTTTTGACAATGTTCCATATTATTTGGTATATTATTTTTGTGGTGGTTATTTATTGCAGAGTAGAAATACAAAAATACAAAAATCAGATAAATTTATGCAATATGGGGTATTTAGAATTTTTTTCTAAAATTACACAATATCAAATATTTTACGTATTACTGTATAATAGGTAATAAATTTATAAAATAAGGTTTGGTTTTAATAGTGATGTATTTATTATTGCAATTACATTATTCAAAAGAAATTGAATATTTTATTTTTGATAAAAAGATATTTTAAATTCCGAACTTGATATAATTTTCAATTATTATTATTCCATAAAAGAGTGAATAAAATTTTTCGATATGGAATTAAAATAATTTTCAATTATTATTATTCCATAAAAGAGTGAGTAAAATTTTTCGATATGGAATTAAAATTTAGCAAAAATGGCATTTTATTTTTTTCGCATTGAATTTTTTTATTGAATTTGAACTTGAACATTTAATAATGAACAGAATAATTTAATCGTTAGTACACGATAATATTTATTGTTTGAAATAAAGTTACTTAATGATTAATATTTATTAAATGAAGTTAATTAAAACTTTATATTCTCGATCATATTTAAAATGCTTTTGAGAATAAGGTCTCTTCTGATGTTATATATGAAAATAATTTGGATTCATCAAGTTCGTATTTGTTCCGTTGTTCAGAAAAACACACTTTGATATCATTGGCGAAAATTTTCCTAAGTAAATTGCGATAACATTTGATATCTTATATGGTTTCTTTAACTGATAGATAAAGTTGGAAACTCGTCTTAAAACTGATCTGAAACAGCACATAATATTCTAGGTAAAATGAGAAGTAATTTATCCTGAAGTATTTAGAGTTATAAAAAAGTTTAATAATAAATTTTTGGTTGCAAAAAATATTCTTTTTAAATAACCAATATTTATGATTTGAAGTTTTCATTTTTAGAAAGAGAAACCATTTCGACAATTTTGCTTTTAAATTATTATGATAATGTGAAAAATGTAAATTATTAAAAAATTTAATGAATATGTGAAGAATATGTGAGGGAATGTAAGTGTAGTGTTTTAGAACGTAAGAGAAACTTAAGCATAAGTAAAAATAAAAATAAAATAAAAATAAAATCAAATCGAACTTAAAATATCAAATATAACTTACGAGCATTACAAAGTAAAGTTACGCCTTGAATACCTCTTCTGCTCCAATGTTAAATATCACTATATTTGATTTTTGTGTTATTAGTAATAGGGGATCCAATGATTTCTTTTGTTTTTCTTCTTATATGTAGTTGTTGCAGTATGAATCAATTATGCAATATTGTTGAAGTGTAATATTTGAAATGACGTTATTATTGTTGTTGTTGGATTTATTGAAAAGAAAGTATTAGTCTTAGTAATAGAAGTGGAGAAGTACCTGAATACATTGATTACAATCTAAATTTTAATTATTAACTATTCCAACGATAACCATCACTTCCAACCCAATTATTATTATTATTATTATCACCAATCTAATTAATAGCCCTAATCATTAATATGTTCAGTTTTACCACCATGAAAATAATAATATCGTAGAAGAAGGAATAGAATTATGAATATTATGAATATTATAAATATTGTAAATATTGTGAATACTGCATTAAGATGATTATGTTGATATTGTGAAATTTCGAATTTCAAATTTGGATGAATATCAAGATTTTAATAAATGGAAAGAACGTGATTGTGGTACTAATATATGTGCATTGACAAATTTTAAAACTCAAAATATATTTAAATGTTATCAACTTATCACAGTTATCACTCATATTTATACATGTTGTAGAAATTGGTTTGAATGATTCTTGCGGTTACGGCGAGTGCCGTATTGTTTATAACATTACGGCTACAAATCTATCCTTTAACAGTAAATCGTGTGGATTGCGGGCAAATTTTCATTGTAACTTGTGACGTCACTACAGTTTAAGGGATAATTAATCATTAAACACATGATTCGAAATATTTGATATCCACTCAAATAAATTATGGCATATAAATAAATTATGGATATAACGGCATTATGACGTTATGTAATAATTACAGCTTGTAATTCTCGAATTTCGACGGCATGCATACTCATATATAGAGAAAGGAAAATAAATAAAGAAGAAATTAAATAATAATAATAATGAATGAATAAATAAATAAGGAAAAATTATACGTTTAGATAATTAAATAATAGTAATTTAATAATAATAAAAAAGCGAATAAAAGAAACTATATCATTAAGTACTGTTATCACTAGTATCATCGTGCATGACAGCTGCTAATTAAGGAGAGATAAAAATGTGAAATTTCATATGGGATTTGATAACAGCGATCATACATTTATGATCGACATGCAGCGGACCGAGTCACAGGACTGATGCTTATAATTAAACCATTTTTCCCACCCCATTTTTTTTTCCTCATCTTACATTTTCTACTCTTTAGAAAAATGGTTTTACTATCTCTTACTGAGAAATTGTTAATTAATTACTCAAGAGTATGCAGGTAGTTGGCTTTTTCTCAGTAGGTTATGGGATTACGGTTTTTTTAACGAGAAGAGATATGTAATATTGGTATAGTTTGCAAATTGGTATCGTTTTCATATTGGTATAGTTTGCAAAATTGGTATAGTTTGCAAATTGGTATCGTTTTCATATTGGTATAGTTTGCAAAATTGGTATAGTTTGCATATTGGTATAGTTTGCAGATTGGCATATTGGTATAGTTTGCATATTGGTATAGTTTGCATATTGGTATAGTTTGCAAATTAGCATAATTTGCAGAATCTTGAAGCGCGCGGACATTTTTTTTTTATTTTAAAGCGGGATGGGGAACGGAAAGTGGGAATTTATTATTCTATTATTATTATTATTTATTATTTATAAATAATAATAGTTCAAAAACGTAAGAATTTTATTTTATTTATTACACTCTTTGAATTTATATTTAAATGGTTTTTCACTGATTTCGAAAATTTAAATTACTATTATTAACAATTTCTTCTATTTCTAGCGAAAAGGTTTTATTATATACAGGTTGTGGACATTTAAATAAGCTTTCTCCAGTATGAGTTCTCATGCGTTATTATATTAGCTTACAAAATCCCTTTTACAAATAGACAAATAGTACATTGATGCAATTTGTCACCTACAAAAAAAATTTTTATAGAAAATAATAAACGAAAAAACATTCAAACAAATAATTATTTTATTTTTTACTTATATTTCTCATGACCTTTAGACGTTGTGTAAATGGACATCCTTGATCACACCTTTCTCAATAACATATGTACTCACTTCGACCATCTCCGATATGACCTTCACTAAAATGTCCAGTTAATTCTTCAAAGGTTTGAAATTTTAAAAACATCCTTGCCATTTAAAACATTGATCCTGTGTCCTCAAATGATCTAAGCACAAATGTTCTATTAATTCATCACTATCTTCCTCTTCGTCGGTACATGAATTCCATCGACATAAATTTTCTTTACTACGACCTGCCACATGTAATTTTCAATAGATCTGAACACTGCAGTATAAGTGGCCCAAAGGTATCGTACTTCATCTAATATTCATCATGATTTCTTTTAGATCCTAATACGGATGATATTGTTGACGATGATGGTATAGATGTTACTTTCATTTCAGGTCCAATCAAATTCTTAAATAAAAACTTCTCCGTGATAAAATATCATGAATATCATGAATATCATATGTTGGTGAATTGATGTTGTTACTAATAATAATAACAGGACTGAAAAATAAAGAATTTGATTATAAAATAATCAGTATCAATAGGTGCTCGGAAGATTCTCGAAAAAAAGTTGAAAGAGAATTTGATGCAACTTTTATAAAATTGTGGGAAAGTCATTAAACAATGTTCCAGACTGTTCTCGGAAGTTCTTTGTAAAATAATGTAGGGTTCTCTCACAATATTAAATCAAAGTTGTGGTGATGTTATTGAATGACATTCTGATTGATTTCGAAAATTTTCATGAGGTGGATGTGATGAAGATGGCAGATAGGAAATATATGAGCCATCAGAAAATTATCCTTCGAATTAATTGTCATGTCTTGAAGAAAATCTGTCGTAACATGCGATTATTATTATTATTCTTGTTGTTATCGTTATTGTTTGATTATACCATTTTCTCCGCTAACACAAGGATCATATTTCATTTTTTCGTTGATGAGATAGAAACTTTTTGAATACAAAATATTTTTTCAAAAATCCTTGTATGATAAACTCTGTAGCCAAGTTTAATCAGCCTTTGAGCAAGATACACAACTACCTCAGAACTTGTCCATTTTGGATGGAACGGTTTGATTCCAAGAAAACGATCGAAAGACTTTTTTTCTGTACCTTGCCACCAAACTTCTAATACAAAATCAATATCGGTAATGATTCATTAGGCTCTCCTACAGAATAATCATATAAAGTTTATGATGTTCTTCCGATTTGGCTTCATGAACTTCTTTTCGTTCAATCTCATCATACTTTTTATTATAAATTAATTAATTAGTTTATTCTTGACATTAAAAAACGTTAAAAAAACGTGGAGTATTGATTTTATTACCTCGTCAAGATTTAAATCTACATCATAACCAACAACTTTATTATTTCTATTTGGTATTTCGACGGAATCAATAAATTTCACAAAATTTGCTATAAAAAGAATTTATTAATATGTTGAAAATAAATAAATAACTAGATCAATGAATAAATATAATAATAATAATAATAATAATAATAAATAAATAAATATATTCATTTTCTCTAAATCTACCTGGGAATAATCTACTACATGTACCATCTTCAGTAGTACCTTGTCATCATCCATCATTATCCGGTTTCGAGATAAAATTACGTTTATTACAAAATCCATACGCACAAAGCCAAACATTCTCTTATTATAGTATGTAAATAGTATTGGGAATATAGAATTAAATGAAAATATTATAAATAAATAAAAAATAATATCTAATTTTATTTTAAATTTACATTCACACAATTTAGCTTCCTCGGGAGGAGCTTTAGCATCTCTTTCGTATAGCATCATCCATTCTTCGAAATGCTCATTCACCTTTATCTCTTTAATTGATTAAAATTTAATTCTAGTGAAACTTTGGCATAATTAATTAATATAATTTTGAATAAATTTATTTTAGTAAGGTCATTTTCATTAATATTATATATATATATAGATCTGAATTTTTCAAATTCCCAAAATCAACTTTCTCCCTTTCTCCCTTTCTCCCTTTTTCCCTTTTTCGTATTATTGTTTATTATTAGCATTACTAGTATTATTATGTTCTAATGAAGAATACCTTCGATTGCATAATTGGTTCAGTTAATCGTCGTGTCTTCTACTTTGTATTGAGTTCTGACTCGCGTGAGGTCACGTCACATGGCATGTGATTAACGAACATAGAAAATCGGATCACGCGTAACAAAAATTTCTTGGTTGGGGTCTCGTAATAATAGTGTAGTAAGTATAGTAAGTATTGATTAAATTTATCAAAGCTAAATTCAAATTATTTAATTAATTCCACGTTACTCTTCTTATTAGACATTGGACGTGAGGAGGACTTAAGGGAAGTTGTGGTGAGGAGATCGTGGTGGTGGACGTGGCGGAAGACGCGGTGGAGGTAAATTTGGAGCTAGGGGAGGAAGTAAAGTAATCATTCATTGAAACACATAGACACTAAGGTTATATATAATTATTTATAATTTTGTTTTTGTTTTTTTTTAACGAAGTTTAAACTTTATTCATGAACGAAAAAAATATATTAATAATTATTTATAAATTATTTATAAATTTATTTTTATTAATTAAATATTTATTATTTATTTGTGTAGGAGGATCTTGTTACGAAAAATCTCGTAGTTGGAGAATCGGTTTATGACGAAAAAAGAATTTCGGTAGAGGGGATAAAGTAGAATATCGAGTCTGGAATTCATTCCGTTCTAAATTTAGCTGCAATATTTATGCCTCACCTAAATCGAATCGAAATTATTATATCTTCAGGAACTACGGTATCACATGTTGCTGAAATTGTTGGTCAGGTTAGAATATATAGATATATTTATCTATATACAAATAATTTAATCTCATGTTAAAATCTAATAATACTATTACTAATTTTATAATTCAATTATTATTATTTTTTTTCTATATATATAGTTCAAGGTGATGGTGGTGGTGATCTTTATTCATGATCATGATACAAAAGGTTAAATTAATTGTGGCTAAACATATCCAATTACAAAATGATCCTGAAGATAATCTTCTATTAATTATAGGAAATATTGGGAGTATCACAACTACCGTGGAAAGAATTAAAACCACCGTATTTTATGGATCCTTTAATTTTATCATCAACTCATCAATTGCTGATGTTATTATATAATAGCTTACTTTTATGGTTTGTACGAAACCAAATTGTGGAAATTATAGAGATCAAAGGGTATCAATGAGTATGTCAACTCTTTATATACATACATATAATTCTTAAATGAGTATCTGAACAATCCGCATATTCCGAACCAACAATTAACTTTTAAACAAAAGCAATCGAATTGACGACGATAGCAAGATAGATCAATATCGGCGAAAGAAGATGGAATGATTGAAAAGTTTTCAGATTTAAGTATGGGAGGAGGAGGGGGAGAGAGATGAGGAGGAGGAGGAGGAGGAGGAATTACTAATTCTAAAGATATTCCCGAAATACCAGATTTAATATATAGTTTACTTCATTCACTTATTCATAGAAAATATTATAAATGGAGTTAAAGAATTATTGGATTTTTACCTAATAGCAATCCACATTTGATGATAATGGCAACTAAATCTCATTCAAAATTTGGTAGATTATTATTAGTTTCGGGATTTATTGAACACTTTCAACAATATGTTAAATTCTTATTAGAAATCCCTTCAAGTTTATTTCTTCATGATGAACAATTATTGAAAAAAACGTAAATATGAGAAAGCAGCTGAGAATTTTATTCGAGCTGGAGCAGCTTTTTGTAAATATTTTTATTATTATTTATTTATTTTTATTTATTTTTATTATTCATTTATTTACTTATTTATTTATTATTTATTATTAATTTATTTTTAAATTTATTTATTATTTTATTTATTATTATTATTTATTTTTATTTACTAAATTTATTATATTTTAATTTCTAATTAAATGTAGCAAATGAAATGATTACACTAGTAACCCAATAATCCATTAAGGATGAACATGTAATTTTCATTTTTAATATTTTTTTTTTAATTTAATATCGTATAATATTGTTATTAGAATTTATACTGTACATTCTACTAACCTTTTTTCATTTATACTATACATTTAAATTAATTAATTTTAAAATCAAAGTCCGGAAGGTTGTGATCTGGATCAAACCTCTGTTCAATTATTTTCAGTAATGCATTAAAAATAGACATGTTTGATGAAGCGTATAAAGCAATGATGACAAATCCCATATCAACACCGTAAGTGTATATAGTTAATGAGTTAATTAGAATTAATAATAATAATAATAATAATAATAAAGCATTTTTGGATCCTCGAAAGGATATGGTGCAAATACTTGAATTTCATGCTCGAAATCATTTTCCATCCAAAACACCTAATTATTCATGATTATTCGAATTATATTTCCTGTAAAGAATTTAGAGATGGTATATTTTATTTAATTTTTTAATTATTGTTGTTTATATTTTATTTATTCATTATTATTTATTATTATTTAATTATTCATTCTTATTTAATTATTTATTATCATTTATTTCTCATTTATTTCTCATTATTATTTATTTATTTATGTTACTGCTTGTATTATATATCAATACGCCATGAAAATAGAAAGAGTGGTTTAGCGTTTGATAATTTTCAAAAAGCCATGACTGATTTAGCATTCAGCCATTGACGCGTTAGAACAAGTAATTCCACCTTCATTTACTTGGTTTCATTTTACACCTCTCACTTAATGATAGTGATCGAGTAAATAATTTATTCATTTTATTATTTTATTCTTTCTTTCTTTCTTTCTTAATTAATTAATTAAATTCTTTGATTTTCATTTTCATTTAAAGCCTCAAAAAGAACAACATATGAAGATATTCCAAAGGGTAAATTTAATTTATTTATTTATTTTTATTTTATTTTATTTTATTTTATTTTATTTTATTTATTTAAATATTTAATTCAATTTAATTTATTTAGATGATGTTTCCATATAATTATTTTCATTGAATGCCTTAAAGAAGCCTTACACTCGCAATGGCTGAGCTCGAATTAGGATGGGAATTTAATGAAAAAAAGTAAAAAATATTCAAATTGATTTGATTTCTTATCAATATTATTACAGTGGGGGACAGTATAAACCATCAATTTTAGTGATGTCACGGTAACCGATATATCTCAGAAAGGAAAGGTGGCACAAGAAATTTATTTAGCCAAATGATAGCTTTTTGACTAGGCTACAATTTAGTTAAAAAAATTTTTCGTTTTCTTTTTTTTTTCCCGAATTATAACCCTTGAAATATTATCTAATCTTATATTATTTGGTGATATTTGGCCACCATGTAAAATGTAATTTCTGGCCATAATCATGACAAGGCCATCAAAAAGAAAGCAACAACTTCGTACAAATGCTATACGTGCAAACAAACAATTCTATAAGACTAATATAGATAAGGAAAGCAAATGTTAAAAATCAATAATTATTTTGTTTACAAACAAAGTGCCCTTTTAAAGATATCAATAATAATTATTTGTACGAGAATAATTACTAAAAAATAATATATATTACTTATAAAATTGATATAATTAAACTTTCAATACCATTTTCAAAATATTGAAACTTATTAACAATTAAAATTTCAGTATATCTTAGTGAGAATAAGAAACTAATAAATAACAATGACACATCAAATTCAAATAATGGAACATGATTTTTGGTGGGATGAACTTGCTGAATCAGAATCTTTAGATGTAACATTCTTGTCAGGTCATAGAGCAAGAACAAGTGCAAACTCAAATCATTAAAGAACTCCAGCACAAATTAATATGACATCAAATATTATTGTATCAACAATTCAATTTGAATTTGATTCATGGAGACCATCAAATAAACTTAAAAAATTATATAATCACTTTACTAATACAGTTTTAAATCAATTTCCATGTATTCCATACAGTTACTGTTCAAGACTATTGTATCCTTCAGATGCAAAATGGATCATATATGATTCTACAGAAACTTATCCACTTATTGAAGTATTTCCAAATGTACCACTCCAAAATTAGCAAATGAAAAAATTGCTTCATGTAAATCATGTCTCAATTATACTTGCACGCAAAATTATTTTGGGGTCCTGAAATTGCAATTTTGGAGAAAAAAGTCGAAATAGTTTTTCATAGAAGACGAAATTATTTTACTTAAAACCTGAAATTTTTTAACTACCCAGACAAATTCTTTAACTAAAGATACATATAATTAGGTATTTTTTTTACTTCCATATATAGAATAAATTCTACATAAATCTCAAAAAGACAAAATATCTCAAAAATCCAAAATCAATTTTGGGAACATGTATAGTCTCAATCCTTTAACACATTGAACTTTACCAAAACTTGATTGTATTCCAAATGAAATTGCTTGGTTCCAATGTATCATCGAATATACCTGTCACCAATACATTTAAATTGCTCATTAGGTCACACACCTGGATCAAACCAATATACAAGTTATCAACATTTGCAAGGATCTTTTGGTTATTTCAAAAATTTATATGCTTTAGCATTATATACAGGTACAATTGGAGCCTTATTAGAAAATAATACCATACAATCCTGGTATCATCCCACTCTGCTGGTAGCTGCTTCTTGGCTATGTCAAAATAATGATTTTTTTAAAATTTATGATCATTTTTATAACCATGGCAGTATTAATGGTACATCACTGATATTTCCAGCAGCAAGAATTTTATCAACTTCTGAAAATAATATCAGATCAATTACACAAGCTAATTTACAACCTGCTGATATAATAGTTCCAAATACAAATTTCAATTCAGAAATTCACAATGAAGACTATAGATTTTCATATTTAATGGCAGGATTTTTAATTAATAATAATGATACTACTTTACCAATTTCATTTTCAGATCCAAATATAGAACCATTATTATTTTCAGATTTGTTTCCTTTAGGACAAGGCCATTATACTGACTTTAAATCATTACATAATTGTAGACCAAATATTGATACATTAGGTAGTTGTATTCATTTATATTTGAAATGTTCAGATTCTCGATTTCAGTTACATTGGTATTGGCCTCATTATTCTTATTTAAATTTGGAAAAATATCAAAATCATCAAAATAGAATTAGACTATTACCACAATCTGCTACAGATCGAGAATACCTTCCAACAATAGTAGATTTAATAAAAAAAAAGCACCTACTCAGGAAATAATATTATTAATGAGTTACAAACAACAACAATTTCTTCATTTATTTGTACTGGTAATACTTATTGGCATCAAAAAGAATTAAACTTAATTACAATGGTAGAAAATTTTGGTTTGCCACAAATTTTTTATACTATGACAATAGGTGAAAGAAATTGAATACATTTACATAAAATTCTTGCTGCAACTGATAATAAAGATATACTTTCTACAAACAGACCATACCATGTTTACCAACATTATCAACATCGATTAAAATCAATACACCATTACCTTTGGAAAAATCAAAATTTAACTAATTGGGGAAAATAGTTACATCATTTTGAATGTGATGAGTTTCAAAATCGGGGAGCAATTCATGCACATGGATTAGCATGGCTTGATAAATCAATTATAGAACTAATTGTAAATAATGTTATTAGAGCTGATCTTCCTAATGAAAATAATGAAAAAGAACTTTACAACTTAGTAAAAAAGTACCAAATTCATCATTGTAATCCAGTTCATTGTGGTGGTCCACCTTCTTTAGGTTCTTGATGTAAATATGGATTTCCTCAACTATTATCAAATTCAACATATCACAATTCAAGTGAATTAAGGTTTACATATCAAAGAATTAAACCAGAAGATCAGTGGATAGTTCCATACCATGCACCTACTCTTTATCTTTGGCAAGATCATTGTAATATCCAATTTGTAACTGATAGATTTTTTGCAGAATATATGTGCAAATATGCAACAAAACCAGAACCAACTGAATTATTTGAATTAAAAGAACAAAATGCATTTAAACGACATGTTCACACTCATAGAATAGGAACAATGGAATTAATGTTATTGTTACTTGGAAAATCTGTTTGTCGTAGTACTATTGCTGTAGATTATTTACCATCATCTGCTCCTGCTCATCGAAATAAAGCAATATGTCCTGTTCATCAATTAATTAATGAACAATTTACAGATCCCTATTATTAAGATGCTATTGATAAGTATTTTGAAAGACCTATAGAACCAATATTTGATAATTTAACATATCCAATGTATCATAGAAAATTCAAATGTATATCAAGTCCACCTGCTCAAAGAGATTTTTGGCATGATATGAAAAATAGAGTTATTGTAAAGAGAAAAAAAGAAATTTTAGTACAATTTCGATATTTAACAGTAAAAAATGCTGAAGATTTCTTTATCAGCAGTTATTAATTAAACTTTCAGCCCAAAATGAACATGATTTAAAAGATAATTTTAATACTTATCGAGCCCAATTTCAAAGTAAATTTCCAACAGAATATACAAATACATCACAAAGACAAACAAATCAGTTTAATTTAAATTACCAAAATTTAATTAATTCATTATTAACAACATTGCAACAAGATGTAATGTCAATAATTGGCAATCAATTATCAAAACCTATTCCACCAATATCTTTTTTTTCAAATAATAAAACATTTAATTTTACCACCTGATCAATATCAAGTATACAATATTCTTACAACCTGCTGGGGATCAAGACAATTTCATCAGCATCCTTTTTTCTTTGTAACTGGTTCAGCAGGAACTGGCAAATCACATATTACTCTACTTATTGTAGATTTTCTAAAATCAAAAAATGCAAATTATCTTTTAATGGCACCAACAGGTGTGGCAGCTTGTAATATTAATGGAAAAACAATTCATTCTGAGTTACGAATATCAGGAGGCATTTATAATCTTCAATCTCTTATAAATAATGATCAAAACCTTTATCAAAAATTATCAAAGGTGGAATATATAATAATAGATGAGGCTTCCATGGTTGCAGCTCAAATGTTAACATTTCTAAGTATATTATTTGGTCATGTTAAAAAGAATCATTTAGAATTTGGTGGAATTCCTGTTCTTATTGGAGATCTTTTTCAATTGCCACCTGTTCAAGGTAATTTAATCTTTTATTCACCAGTATGGACTAATTTTTTTCCACTATTTTTAACTACTGCTCATTGTTAACAAGAAGATGAATCATTTTACCAGATATTTGAAAAAATCAGAATTGGAAATGTCACTGAAGATATTGTCACTAAAATACAACAAAAAATTCATCGATATAATTTTACAGATAAAGTATTGGATACTACTCATATTGTAGGATACAGAAATACAGCATCTACTATTAATGATATTATTGGAAATTATCTTCCTTCAGTTAATGAACATACAGATCCCTATGAATCTATTGCAATTGACTATATGGGTAGTGTTCAAATGTCACCAACTGAAACAGATAAACTATTTTGTCATTATACAAATCTTCCAACAAAAATAATGTTGAAAGAAGGTATGAGTGTAATGTTTCTTAATAATTCATTATTCACTAAAAGATTATTCAATGGATCCATAGGTGTAGTTTTAAAAATTATTGATAATGATACAATTCAAGTTGCTTTTCCATTAAAAACTGGTATTGCTAATGTAATAGTAATGAAAGAAACTAGTTATTTTAGAGTAAATGGAATTCCTTCACATCATCACCAATTTCCACTTCAAAATGCATTTGCTTTAACAGTACATAAAACTCAAGGGTTAACACTTCCTCATGTAACAGTATCCCTAGATGAATCAATATTTGCAAGTGGACAAGCATATGTAGCCTTAAGTAGAGCTACATCATGGGACAACTTAGAGATAATAGAAATTCAATCAAAATTAATTCTAATGTTATTACTGAATATGAAAGATTAAAAGAAAAATACAACAACAGCATTGGTCAATTTAACACAGTTATAGTATAAAATAAACCAAATTCAATAATATTATAAATTGAATATAATAAATATAAAATATACAATATTGACTTAATCAAAGCACCCTAACCTAGACCTCTTGTTATTATTAAAAAATTTCCAAATACCGTAAATCATTGAGTAAATAATAATACAAAATGAATAGAAAATTTTTTTTAAAAAAATTCAATTAAATTCTCTTCTTTTCATTTTTTTTTTTTAGTTTTTTTTTTGAAGCATGGCACGGTGCATTGTTATTTTCTAAATTATTTAAATATGAAGATATGAAGTAAAACAATTCTATAATTTCGATTAAATTTTTTGAATGAAGACTTTAGTCATGCAAATTTATTGAATATTCAATACTGTATTGAAGCTTTTCGTTATTCTTTCTAATGTTTTATTCCTATTATTTTGGCTATTTACAATCAGTTAAAATTTTTGTTCTACCTGAATGTGATGCTGCATAAGTGAAACNTTGCAAGTGGACAAGCATATGTAGCCTTAAGTAGAGCTACATCATGGGACAACTTAGAGATAATAGAAATTCAATCAAAATTAATTCTAATGTTATTACTGAATATGAAAGATTAAAAGAAAAATACAACAACAGCATTGGTCAATTTAACACAGTTATAGTATAAAATAAACCAAATTCAATAATATTATAAATTGAATATAATAAATATAAAATATACAATATTGACTTAATCAAAGCACCCTAACCTAGACCTCTTGTTATTATTAAAAAATTTCCAAATACCGTAAATCATTGAGTAAATAATAATACAAAATGAATAGAAAATTTTTTTTAAAAAAATTCAATTAAATTCTCTTCTTTTCATTTTTTTTTTTTAGTTTTTTTTTTGAAGCATGGCACGGTGCATTGTTATTTTCTAAATTATTTAAATATGAAGATATGAAGTAAAACAATTCTATAATTTCGATTAAATTTTTTGAATGAAGACTTTAGTCATGCAAATTTATTGAATATTCAATACTGTATTGAAGCTTTTCGTTATTCTTTCTAATGTTTTATTCCTATTATTTTGGCTATTTACAATCAGTTAAAATTTTTGTTCTACCTGAATGTGATGCTGCATAAGTGAAACCTTACTCATTATATTCTTTTTTATAAGATTTGACTTTTCAGTAATTTTCTTTGTAAGCGAAAAATCTTTTTAAGTTCTTTTTTTAAAAAATTTATATAGCAAATATTTGGATAATTTGAGAAAATTCTGTTTGTACACACGTTTTCGATGAATTTAGCAGCCTGGATAACTTTTGGTGACTCGCACGTCATACAAGACTTTTATAACCGATTAAGTTTTTACAACAATGATATTAATAATAAGAAGATTTATTTTGAAATTTTTATCATTGAGAGAAAAAAATCATAAATCTTGAGTTATTTTTATATTTTATTTAGTTGCACCCAAATTACATGTACCCGATTTTAAATATTTTTAGATACTTTTTTTATAATTATTTTTTATTTTTTATTTTTTTATGTATTCATTTAAAAATTACAAAATAATTGATATATATATATTATATTATGAATTCTTCTTCATATCTAAATATCTTTGTGATAAAAATATTGGATCTTGTTTAATTAATTAAATAAATATTTCAATAAATACCTTCGATTTATTACAAAATTGTGATACTGACAAATTTTATCGAATAACCTTAAGATATTATAGTGGTATGGCATAATTGAAGTCGTGAAAATAATATTTTGAAATAATTAATAGATTTAATTATTAAAGGCTAATTAATCAAAAATTACCTTTTGATGTTAAATTTTATAATTAAATAAAAAAACTGCATGATTTTTTTAATAAATAATTTTAATTTAAATAAATTATTATATTTACAGAAATTAGGATATATTCATTTGATCGCAAACAGCTAACAATTTTTTTAAGATTAATTAAGATTATAATAAATTTAATTTAATTATTTATTTATTTATTTATGTAATAAATTGGTTCATAATAAATAACAATATTGTAAATAATAAAAAAATAAATAATTATAATAGTTACCATTCACTCTGAAAAAAAATAAATTGTTTATCTTTTTTCGCGTGATTAATAAATAAATGCGGTGTATTATTTTTATTACATTTAATTTATTCGGAAAAAAATAATTGTATCTCTACTTCATTGAAAAAGTTATTTCAATTTGTATGGAATATTTTTATAATAAGATATCTATCCAGCTAAGTAAAAGTGCTGTGAATCGATTTAATTTAGAATTAGAATCTATTATGACAGTTCTTCTAGGCAGTAATAATTTATATTGTATTTTACTCACTTAATATCCGTTTTCATTTCTTTTTGATAATTCTGCTTGAGAATATTAATATAATATAATTTTCTTTAAGTATTCAATTTTGGGAAATTTGCCTGTTTCTATTATAACATTTGTTTCTTTATCAATTTCACCTTTTTTCATTTTATTTAATGATTTTTCTTTTTTATAACGTAAATCATTATTTTTTTTTGTTTTTTGCAAAAAGAAACGATTTTATAAAATAAACACTCATTGATATTAATTAAACAGCTCATGATAGAAGAGAAATTTTATGGAAAAAGGATTGTCTTTGGAATTTGGTGGAAGGGCATAGGAAAATTTGAAATGTATAAAGAAAGAATTTCCAAAGGTTATAATCTTTCAATCATTTATTTTAATTATAATTATGATAGAGATGTTTGTTTAATTATAATTATTATGATCAAATCTTAACATTTAAACATTTACTATAATATCAGGAAATTTAAAAAACTGTAAATCTACGTGGGTATCGCAATTTTATTTAAATTTACGGTTTTTAAAATTTCCTGATGAAACGGTATTTATATTAGAAGAGTTTAATTAAATCTAGTGATGTATACTATACTAAAATGTCTTTAAGTAGAATGAACGCATATTACCAAGAAATTAATTGTGTATTCATAACATTATTTATTGTAACAGAAAATAATATTATTTGTGTAAAGATATTATTGGACTCAGTTTTCTTTTACACATTTACAAATACTTAGATTTTTGAAATATCAAGGCAATAATAAATGATTACATACTGGTCTGCTATAATTTAAATAAAAGCTATACTCTATAATTCCAGTGATCAAATAACATAATAAATATAATAAAATGAATAAGTAATTATATAATAATAACAATATCAAATAAATATAATATGAAAGATATATTCAATTGTTCAATTAATTTCCAGTGAATTAATTTTACATTCCATTTCTTGAGTTTTCTTCATTTAAAGAAATCAATTATATGAAAAAAAATGTCAAATAAATAATTAAAATAAAATTTTTTTTCTATAAAAAAAATAAATAAAATTTATTTATACTTACTAAACAGGAATTGTAGTTTTAGATATGAGTCTGCTTGTATATATTGCTTCAGTATTTAATAAAATTCTTGATCAATTTCTCTATCTCCACTCGTCCATTTATCAAATTCATTTTGAAATTGTTTGGCATTACATGAATAACACCAATTTCTTCCAGTATTATCTTGATGACATTTACTACACTTTTTAGGATTACTAAAAATATATTTGTAACTAATTAGAGAATTTTATATAATATTAAAACATTGATTTCAAATTAAATACTTACGAACTGTAATATAATTTATATTGATTAGTTTATTATTGATTAGAGAATTGAATTGTTAAATAATATTAAAACATTGATTTCAATAATTATAAAATTAAATACTCACGAACTGTAATATAATTTATATTGATTAGTTTATTATTGATTAGAGAATTGTTAAATAATTGATTTCAATAATTATAAAATTAAATACTCACAGACTGTAATATAATTTATATTAATTAGTTTGTTATTGATTAGAGAATTGTTATATAATTTAAAACATTGACTTCAATAATTATCAAATTAAATACTCACATACTGTAATATAATTTATATTGGTTAGTTAATTATTAATTAGAGAATTGTTAAAACATTGATTTCAATAATTATAAAATTAAATACTCACGGACTGTAATATAATTTATATTGATTAGTTTGTTATTGATTAGAGAATTGTTATATAATTTAAAACATTGACTTAATAATTATCAAATTAAATACTCACATACTGTAATATAATTTTTATTGGTTAGTTAATTATTAATTAGAGAATTGTTAAAACATTGATTTCAATAATTATAAAATTAAATACTCACGGACTGTAATATAATTTATATTGATTAGTTTATTATTGATTAGAGAATTGTTAAATAATATTAAAACATTGATTTCAAGAATTATAAATTAAATACTCACGAACTGTAATATAATTTATATTGATTAGTTTGTTATTGATTAAAACATTGATTTCAATAATTATAAAATTAAATACTCACAGACTGTAATATAATTTATATTTATTAGAGAATTGTTAAATAATATTAAAACATTGATTTCAATAATTATAAAATTAAATACTCACGAACTGTAATATAATTTATATTGATTAGTTCGTTATTGATTAGAGAATTGTTATATAATTTAAAACATTGATTTCAATAATAATCAAATTAAATACTCACATACTGTAATATAATTTATATTGGTTAGTTAATTATTAATTAGAGAATTGTTAAAACATTGATTTCAATAGTAATATAATTTTTATTGCACGGACTGTAATATAATTTATATTGATTAGTTTATTATTGATTAGAGAATTGTTATATAATATTAAAACATTGATTTCAATAATTATAAAATTAAATACTCACGGACTGTAATATAATTTATATTGATTAGTTTATTATTGATTAGAGAATTGTTATATAATATTAAAACATTGATTTCAATAATTATCAAATTAAATACTCACGGACTGTAATATAATTTATATTGATTAGTGAATTGTTATACAATATTAAAACATTGATTTCAATAATTATAAAATTAAATACTCACGGACTGTAATATAATTTATATTGATTAGTTTGTTATTGATTAGAGAATAGTTAAATAATATTAAAACATTGATTTCAATAATTATAAAATTAAATACTCACGAACTGTAATATAATTTATATTGATTAGTTTGTTATTGATTAGAGAATTGTTAAATAATATTAAAACATTGATTTCCATAAATATAAAATTAAATACTCACTCGCTGTAATATAATTTATATTGATTAGTTTATTACTGATTAGAGGATTGTTATATAATATTAAAACATTGATTTCAATAATTATCAAATTAAATACTCACGGACTGTAATATAATTTATATTGATTAGTTTATTATTGATTAGTGAATTGTTATATAATATTAAAACATTGATTTCAATAATTATAAAATTAAATACTCACGGACTGTAATATAATTTATATTGATTAGTTAGAGAATTGTTAAATAATATTAAAACATTGATTTCAATAATTATAAAATTAAATACTCACGAACTGTAATATAATTTATATTGATTAGTTTATTATTGATTAAAGAATTGTTAAATAATATTAAAACATTGATTTCAACAATTATAAAATTAAATACTCACTCGCTGTAATATAATTTATATTGATTAGTTCGTTATTGATTAGAGAATTATTAAACATTGATTTCAATAATTATAAAATTAAATACTCACGAACTGTAATATAATTTATATTGATTTGTTTGTTATTGATTAGAGAATTGTTAAATAATATTAAAACATCAATTTCAATAATTATAAAATTAAATACTCACGAACTGTAATATAATTTATATTGATTTGTTTGTTATTGATTAGAGAATTGTTAAATAATATTAAAACATCAGTTTCAATAATTATAAAATTAAATACTCACTCACTGTAATATAATTTATATTGATTAGTTTATTATTGATTAGAGAATTGTTAAATAATATTAAAACATCAATTTCAATAATTATAAAATTAAATACTCACGAACTGTAATATAATTTATATTGATTTGTTTGTTATTGATTAGAGAATTGTTAAATAATATTAAAACATTGATTTCAATAATTATAAAATTAAATACTCACTCGCTGTAATATAATTTATATTGATTAGTTCGTTATTGATTAGAGAATTGTTATATAATTTAAAATATTGATTTCAATAATTATCAAATTAAATACTCACAGACTGTAATATAATTTATATTGATTAGTTAATTATTAATTAGAGAATTATTGAACATTGATTTCAATAATTATAAAATTAAATACTCACAGACTGTAATATAATTTATATTGATTAGTTTATTATTAATTAGAGAATTGTTAAAAAATTGATTTCAATAATTATAAAATTAAATACTCACGGACTGTAATATAATTTATATTGATTAGTTTGTTATTGATTAGAGAATTGTTAAATAATATTAAAACATTGATTTCAATAATTATAAAATTAAATACTCACGTGCTGTAATATAATTTATATTGATTAGTTAGAGAATTGTTAAATAATATTAAAACATTGATTTCAATAATTATAAAATTAAATACTCACGAACTGTAATATAATTTATATTGGTTTGTTTGTTATTGATTAGAGAATTGTTAAATAATATTAAAACATCAATTTCAATAATTATAAAATTAAATACTCACGAACTGTAATATAATTTATATTGATTTGTTTGTTATTGATTAGAGAATTGTTAAATAATATTAAAACATCAATTTCAATAATTATAAAATTAAATACTCACGAACTGTAATATAATTTATATTGATTTGTTTGTTATTGATTAGAGAATTGTTATATAATTTAAAATATTGATTTCAATAATTGTCAAATTAAATACTCACAGACTGTAATATAATTTATATTGATTAGTTAATTATTAATTAGAGAATTATTAAACATTGATTTCAATAATTATAAAATTAAATACTCACAGACTGTAATATAATTTATATTGATTAGTTTATTATTGATTAGAGAATTGTTAAAAAATTGATTTCAATAATTATAAAATTAAATACTCACGGACTGTAATATAATTTATATTGATTAGTTTGTTATTGATTAGAGAATTGTTAAATAATATTAAAACATTGATTTCAATAATTATAAAATTAAATACTCACGTGCTGTAATATAATTTATATTGATTAGTTAGAGAATTGTTAAATAATATTAAAACATTGATTTCAATAAATATAAAATTAAATACTCACGTGCTGTAATATAATTTATATTGATTAGTTTATTATTGATTAGAGAATTGAATTATTATATAATATTAAAACATTGATTTCTTTTTTTTTTAAAAAGTGATCGACGCGGTCTTAAAACATTGATTTCAATAATTATAAAATTAAATACTCACAGACTGTAATATAATTTATATTGATTAGTTTGTTATTGATCAGAGAATTGAATTGTTGTATAATATTAAAACATTGATTTCAATAATTATAAAATTAAATACTCACATACTGTAATATAATTTATATTGATTAGTTAATTATTAATTAGAGAATTGTTAAAACATTGATTTCAATAATTATAAAATTAAATACTCACGGACTGTAATAAATTAATATTGATTAGTTTGTTATTGATTAGAGAATTGTTAAATAATATTAAAACATCGATTTCAATGATTATAAAATTAAATACTCACGTACTGTAATATAATTTATATTGATTAGATTGTTTATTGATTAGAGAATTGTTAAATAATATTAAAACATGGATTTCAATAAATATAAAATTAAATACTCACGTGCTGTATATTGATTAGTTTATTATTGATTAGAGAATTGTTAAATAATATTAAAACATTGATTTCTTTTTTTTTTTTAAAGTGACCGATGCGGTCTTAAAACATTGATTTCAATAATTATAAAATTAAATACTCACGGACTGTAATATAATTTATATTGATTAGTTTGTTATTGATTAGGGAATTGTTAAATAATATTAAAACATTGATTTCAATAATTATAAAATTAAATACTCACGTACTGTAATATAATTTATATTGATTAGATTGTTTATTGATTAGAGAATTGTTAAATAATATTAAAACATGGATTTCAATAAATATAAAATTAAATACTCACGTGCTGTAATATAATTTATATTGATTAGTTTATTATTGATTAGAGAATTGAATTATTATATAATATTAAAACATTGATTTCTTTTTTTTTTTAAAGTGACCGACGCGGTCTTAAAACATTGATTTCAATAATTATAAAATTAAATACTCACATACTGTAATATAATTTATATTGATTAGTTAATTATTAATTAGAGAATTGTTAAAAAATTGATTTCTTTTTTTTTTTTTTAAAAGGACCGGATTAAAAAATTGATTTCAATAATTATAAAATTAAATACTCACGGACTGTAATATAATTTATATTGATTAATTTGTTATTGATTAGAGAATTGTTAAATAATATTAAAACATTGATTTCGATAATTATAAAATTAAATACTCACGTACTGTAATATAATTTATATTGATTAGATTGTTTATTGATTAGAGAATTGTTAAATAATATTAAAACATTGATTTCAATAAATATAAAATTAAATACTCACGTGCTGTAATATAATTTATATTGATTAGTTTATTATTGATTAGAGAATTGAATTATTATATAATATTAAAACATTGATTTCTTTTTTTTTTTTTAAAGTGACCGACGCGGTCTTAAAACATTGATTTCAATAATTATAAAATTAAATACTCACGGACTGTAATATAATTTATATTGATTAGTTTATTATTGATTAGAGAATTGAATTGTTATATAATATTAAAACATTGATTTCAATAATTATCAAATTAAATACTCACGTGCTGTAATATAATTTATATTGATTAGTTAATTATTAATTAGAGAATTGTTAAAACATTGATTTCAATAATTATCAAATTAAATACTCACAGACTGTAATATATATATTGATTAGTTTATTATTGATTAGAGAATTGTTAAATAATATTAAAACACCAATTTTAATAATTATAAAATTAAATACTCACAAACTGTAATATAATTTATATTGATTAGTTTATTATAGATTAGAGAATTGTTATATAATATTAAAAAATTGATTTCAATAATTATAAAATTAAATATTTACTCGCTGTAATATAAATATAAATACAAATATATGCAATTTATTAGCGATAAATTGTGATTTTAAAAATAATGTTAATGTAACAATCTGCCTACTTTTCCGATTCTCCCGATTCTTCAAATTCTTCGTTTTCTCGTGTTTCTTTCATTTCTTTCATTTCTTTCATTTCTTCCATTTTTCTCGTCTTTGATTTAATTTATTTTCAGCCACATTATCGGGTTAAATAAATTCCGTTTTACATGCATTTGTACAACAATAATGATTAAGTAATTGAGTCATGATTAATCTGATAGATCTTCGAACGAAAATAGAATAAATTAAGTAATATATAAAAATTATCATAATTCTAAGAATATCATTACAAATAATACTTGAATATAAATATATAATATAATTGTTTATTATAATTTTTATGTATTTCACAGGAAATCTAGATTTAATCCACTTTTTTTATTAACATATCCTCCGCTCTGACGTATAACGTGATATTAGATACAGTGTGTGACAAAAGTCTTTGGACATTTGATAGCCAGAATTAAACATCTACCCCAGTATCACCAACAGATTTTCACCCTACGCAGGGGTTAGGTTAGGGTAGTGTATTTATCACCATGTGTCACACCCTTCGAATATCAATTTTTATTAAATATCCTAGGGACTTAGAATTTTTTTACATGCGGAAACCATATTTGTCACTCAAAATTTGTCACCTCCTCAAAATCCCACGTGAAAAATTCCTGATCACCTGCCGAATTATGGACCAATAAGATTTGTAGAGGCATAGGATAAGAGTCTGTACCCCCAGGCACAGGAAAAGAATCTATACCTGGGGTACAGGTTAAGGGGCAAAAGGTTCATTTTTGATAGACTTATGGTTATTTTTNACTTGAATATAAATATATAATATAATTGTTTATTATAATTTTTATGTATTTCACAGGAAATCTAGATTTAATCCACTTTTTTTATTAACATATCCTCCGCTCTGACGTATAACGTGATATTAGATACAGTGTGTGACAAAAGTCTTTGGACATTTGATAGCCAGAATTAAACATCTACCCCAGTATCACCAACAGATTTTCACCCTACGCAGGGGTTAGGTTAGGGTAGTGTATTTATCACCATGTGTCACACCCTTCGAATATCAATTTTTATTAAATATCCTAGGGACTTAGAATTTTTTTACATGCGGAAACCATATTTGTCACTCAAAATTTGTCACCTCCTCAAAATCCCACGTGAAAAATTCCTGATCACCTGCCGAATTATGGACCAATAAGATTTGTAGAGGCATAGGATAAGAGTCTGTACCCCCAGGCACAGGAAAAGAATCTATACCTGGGGTACAGGTTAAGGGGCAAAAGGTTCATTTTTGATAGACTTATGGTTATTTTTTTGATATATCAAGATATGTGTGAAAAAAGTAGTTATTTTTTGATTGTTTATTTATAGATGCATCAAAAAGATAACTATTTTGTCACATGAGAATTTAGTATATCAAAAAAATAACCTCTGATCTATCAAAAATGAAACTTTTGCGCTTAAGTCATTCTGATCACCTGCCAACTTATGGTCCAATTAAATTCAGCAAAATTAGAAATATCATATGGGGGTGAAAAATCTGTTGGTGATACTGGGGTAGATGAATTAAACACATGCTACAATTGCAGTGATAATCTTTTTTTGCGTCGATTTACGATCGTTTCCTCAAACAATGACTAACCAAAATGCTCTTACAAGTAAAAATACACATACTGAAGCCATAAAACATTTGTAAAACATTGGTATAAGAAATACAAGAGAAATACAGCAAAGAACTAATATTCCAAGATTAACAATTTATTTAATATCACAAAACTAGCAAAAACTGGGAGTGTGGCACATAAAAATCGTCAAGGACATCCAAAAAAATTACACCAGAAAGTTCTAAGGCAATTAATCAGTTTGTAAGAAGGAATTCTTCAATATCTTCACAGACCTTAGTAAATAAATTGTTTAAAAAAGGAGTAAAATTATTATATAAACCAATTTTATGACATTTGAAAACACAGGTACAACAAAAAATTATCAATAGCAACTTCAATGTTAACAACAGCACACAAACAGAAACATCTAGAATGGACACAGAATCACCTTAATGATAATTGAAAAAAAATATTGTTTTCTGATGAAACGACTTTTCAATTATTTAGGGATACAATAAAACATTGGTACAAAGGAACACATCTAGTTTACTGTATGCCAAAAGACCATTCAAAAATTTTTGTTTGGGGTAGGTTTAGCATGCAAGGAAAAACAAGCCTTTTTTGTTTTAGAGGAATCATAGATAATCCATTTTATGTCAAATTTTAAGACAATACTTACTCGAGATAACAAGGATGCTAAATAATGATTGGAAATTTCAACAGGATAATAACCCGAAGCATACAAGTCGTAGTCAAAGAATTTCTTTGAGAAAATTTCCCAAGGTAATCAATTGGCCATCCATATCGAAAACTTGTGGAATATTGTTAAAGGGAATGTGGAGAAGCAGCAACCAAAAAATTTGACGGAATTAAAACAATTTATGGTAGAAGAATAGAGTAATATTTCAAATTCTGTTCTTATTAATTTAGTAAGAACGGTGTAAACTTATAATAAAAAAAATGGGGAGTGTATTCCATATTAATTTTTCATTAAACAAATCTATTGCTTTCAATGTCTCGAATAATTAATTTGCACATCAATCTAATCATCTGATGTTGCGTAATAACTTAATAAATTTGTCCAAGGACTTTAGTTACATACTGTATATTAAAAAAAAAAATTACAATTGATCTTTCTGGGACAGAGGGTAGCGAAAACAGTCATTACATAGGTTCTGAGCAAAGAAAATAAGACAGTTACTGAATAAATAAATAAATAATTGATTTTTGATTCTATAGTATATACAATATTTCTTATAATTTTGATTGCTTAACTGAACTGTTATATTTTATTGTAATTAAAAACTCATGGATTTAAATCTTTTTTTTGACACAAAACAAATTAAAATATTGCATAATTGTAGAATTACATTTACAGATGCGGGTATTTGATAGATAATATTGACTTTTTTTTTTACCATTCAATTCAGTTCTTGACTTCAAAAATCTCTATTAGATCAGATCTACTTGTTATAATAATAATTTTATTTATAAATAATGATTCTCGTACTTCTTATCTTATAATTCGTTGTTGTTTTTTTTGTTTGATAAAGAAAAAAAAATAATATTTAATCAACTTCCGTTCGTTGAGGTAAAATTTTTTCCTCCAATTTCTAATTCTAAATTTAAAATTAGAATTAGAATTAGAAATATTAGAAAAATGGCTGGTGTAGAAATACTATATTATGAAATTATTTTTTTGAAAAGGAGAAAATAGCACCACTTTCTTAATTCAAACAAAATCTACATTAAAAATAATCTAAATTTTATATTCTATATTATATACAATTTCATTATACTTGACTTTAACTTGGACTTTGACTTGAATTGAATTAAATCGAATTGGATTTTAGGTCGAAATAGAAGTTTATTGTAATTTATTTGGTCGAAATATTAATACAATAATACTACATGTTTACTTCGATGAGTTATAGAATCAAGTTATAATACTCATGAAAACTTTTTTCTATTCGTAATTTATTACAAGAGGTATTTTGATTTTATCATTATTTATTATTATTATTATTATTATTTATTAAATACTATTATTAAAAATGTTTAACATTTTATTTTCTATAGGAAGCTATTATGACTATACTTGCACGCAAAATTATTTTGGGACCCCAAAATTGCAATTTCAAGGAAAAAAGTCGAAATAGTTTTTCATAGAAGACGAAATTATTTTACTTAAAACCCAAAATTTTTTGACCACCCAGATTTATTCTTTGATTGAAGATATACATAACTGGGTATTTTTTTTACTTCCATATATAGAATAGATTCTGCATAAATCTCAAAAAGTCGAAATACCTCAAAAATCCAAAATCAATTTTGGGAATATGTATAATTATGACACAAAATAATGTTAAAAAAGTAATTTAATTTAATTTAATTTAATTTATTTAGTTTATTTATTTTTACCCATTTATTTGTTTAATTTATTTATTTAATTTATTATTAATTTAATTTAATTTGATTTATTTAATTTATTTATTTTTATTTATTTATTTAATTTATTATTAATTTAATTTAATTTGATTTATTTTATTTTCTTGTAGCTAACTTGAGATCTTTAGTAGTTTTACCGGTTTTGATATAAATAATTTTTATTATTTCTACATATTATATTATAATTAATAAATCATTATTTATAAATGGTTCAAATTGTGGTATATAATCTTTAATTATTATTTTAATTATTATTATTATTTTAATTATTATAATTTCATTCATTTAAATCCTAAATTCCATTTATTTACATTTATTAATATACACATTCACATATTTATTCACACCTGCATTCCCATGTGAATTGAAATATAATATATACACTCACCTGCCAAAAGTATCCGGCCAACTATTTTTTAATAAATTTTTTAATAAATTTCTAAGGTGAATTATAACACAAGGAATGATTCAAATTGTATGAACTTTTTTTTAAAAGAATCCCCTACCAAAGGGCTATCATATGATATCTTATTTGTTAAAATCTGATACTTTCTTGTGCAGTAATTGTGTTTTAAATGAAATTAACCAAAAATGTTAAATTGAATTAATGACAGTAATATCTTTCGATTTTAATAACTATTCATCGTAAGTACCAACTATCTTATACAGACTTGTAGCTTATAACAAGGGCTACAACTTTTATTAATACCATATTTGACATTTTCTAATTAAAATCAGAACTTTACTTAGACATGACTAAAAATGATCGAAATTATTAAAAATTTGACTTGATATTGACAAATAATTATCAATCGTTCTCATATATAAAACTTTATTTTTTACTAATTAAAAGTTAAACATAATACTAAGTAATCTTAAAGACAAATATATTGTGCACCTGTCACAAAAATATTAGACCTTTGTCATAAGAATTGAAGAAATAAATGATGTTTGAATTTTAATATATAATTGTTAATTATTTATTATTTAACAATAAAACATCAGAAATGAGTCTAATTAACCTTAAAGATAGGTATGTTGTACATCTACTAAAAGTTTTAGAATTATAGCATAAGAATTGAGGAAGTTTTTATATGTAACAACTTTTGAAAAATATTACATCGGAATAAAGTGATCAGCAATCATTTGTCGCAAAATCCTTACTAGATTTATTTATAAATTTCAAAGACGAATTGTAACAAAATGGATAATCAAAATTATATAAAACTTTTTTTTAAACGAATTTCCTAATCAAGAGCTATTATATAATATCTTGTGTGTTAAAATTGGATATATACTTGTACATAAATTTTGGTTTAAATGAAATTAACCAAAAATATTCAATTGCATAATTGATCGTAAAGTCTTTCGATTTTGATGAATATTTATCGTAGATATCAACTATCTTATACAAACTTGTAGCTTAACATGAGAGCTATAACTTTAATTATTACAATTTTTAATATTTTTTAGTGAAAATAAAACTTTACTTAGAAACAAATAAAAATATTTATATTAATATATTATTTAAATTCTTTCACAGATTATCATAAAATTTACTATAATAGAGAGTTTGTAAAATAAATATTTTCTAAAATTTGAAAATGCATTTTTTTTTAAAAAAACAAAGAAACTGCATATGCTGTTGATTTTTATTTTATAATATAAAAAATATAATTTTTAAATATCAATAGAATAGTAAATTTTTTTCTAAATTAATTTGATAAATTTGATAAATTATCTTACTTTTGTTTTTGAAAGATAATTTTCAATAATTATTTCAAAATTTCAAAATTATGCCTAAAGGAAAAGAACTTACTGATTTTGAACGTGGAGAAATAATTGGTTTATATAAAGGAAAACATACACAAAAGCAAATTATTGATATATTAAAGCATCCCAAGTCAACTGTAGGAAATGTCATAAAAAAATATAATGAACAAGGTCTGACTACTACATTACCACGTTCTGGTAAACCTAAAATTCTATCAGAACGTTGTTACCGACGGAGGTTTATCCTTCTTAATAAACACGTGGGATGAACAGGAACTCTTGAAATAATATGAAAGATATTATTCAAGGAAACTATTAGTCAAAATAGATACAACTACTACTAATATCACGAGACGGCGCTCCAAATGATAAAGTAGGCGATTCAATACAAAGGGTTTGGTTATTATTAATAAAACAATAATACTGATAATTTCAAGGTAATAATAACCTTTATTAATGGTAATTGCAAATACAAAAGAGACTAATTTACCAATAAATTAGTTACAAAAGGCTTCCTAATTAAAGGATAGAATCCTAAACTAACGAATTCTAAATCTGACTAAAACTAACTGCCTTTGCCTCAGGCCAAAATCCATCCTTTATATAACTAATTTTTGGGTCCTTTAGGTCCTTTAGGTCCTTTGGGTCCTTTAGGTCCTTTAGGCCCTTTAGGTCCTTTGGGTCCTTTGGGTCCTTTAGGTCCTTTGGGTCCTCGTAATACATGATCTACATATTAATTTACTACTATCTATGGTAAATCTATTACAGGACACAGTTACACTACACAACTACATATTTGTAAATCAATTTGTCTTTCGTATTACAGATAAGAAATATAAATAAAGAAGTAAATAAATACTAACTAAATATGAATATAATAATAAAATAATAAATAATATAAGTTAATAATATATAATAATAATTAAAATATAGCTACTACAATATTACTACGGTAACAGTTACCCTCCCAATTAATTTATAAGTCCTCTTATGACCTTATATTCACTGAAATATCCCTAATAGCCTGTACAAAAGGTATGAAATTATTGTCGAAGTTATTTTTACTCATTCGAGCCATCACATAAAAAGATAAGTAATTTGTTCTATAAATCTGTTCTCTATCATCCTGAAATACTTTATAAGTTCTCATTGCTCCCAAGTAATAACGATATTCATCAGAGATATTATTTTGTTGCACATAATCTAACCATGACATTCGAGGTAGAGTTCTAAAACTTAATAACTCTTCTAAATAATAAGTATACATTAATGTCTTGATTCGATTACGATGGATAATTTCTTGTCTTAACAATTGAAATACTGTATCGATAGATTGTTCCCAAGGGTCGGTAAGTTTGTATGGGTCTATTTGTTAGATAGGTACATTTCCTTCAATATTCAAAAGGTCTTGTTTATATAAATGCATTTTGTCTAGAAATCGCTGGTTTCGTGTCATGCTGACTAAATTTTCTAAAAGTAGAGAGTCTGTTGTTTAAATATTAATTAAAGTTACGCATAGTATCACTATTTTTGGTAACCTAATTTCTATTAATTTACACAGAATTATCTATTACTAATTGTGGTTCCCATGTGGTACGACCTTTATACAATTTTAGTCGATCAGCATGTATCAATTCCTTCAGGGGTTGATTAAATTGATTTTTCAGGGCATAAGCTCCCTTATCTAAGCATTTACTTATGGTAAATGGTCTTTTCCATCGGGTATCAAGTTTTCCAGACCATTGTTTATCCAACCGAGAGTCATACATCAAAACTTTGTCACCTTCCTTATATTTGACAATCTGTGGCATTTTCTCCAAGTGTCGTCGTTCCTGTGACTTTTGTGACTTCTGTATATTATCCCTAGCTTTTTGTCGATGAACTGGTAATTGATCGATTAGTTCATAAGCTTGTTACAGGATAGTATCTTCAAGATCATATTTAACAATTTCTTGTTGACCATCAATTTCAATTGGTAGTCGGGCTTCTCTTCCATGGTTTAGAAAGAATGGAGTATATTTAGTGGTGTTTTGTTTATTTGTCCGATAAGCAAATAATACAGAGGTTATATAATTATCCCAATTCATAGGGTCTCGGACTTTCTTTAAACCTTCACAAAGTATTTGATTAAAACGTTCCACTAGTCCATTAGTTTGCGGATGATATGGTGATGAAAAGCGATGTTCCGTCCTAAACTTATCACTCAATTCATCAATTACTTTATTTTTAAAATGTGTGCCTTGATCTGATATTAAAACTGTAGGGGCACCATGTCGACAAATAATTTCATCATAAATAAACTGAGCAACAGCTTTGGCAGTTGCATTTGTCAAAGGTTTCGCTTCTGGCCATTTTGTAAGGTAATCCATAACAACTACAATATAGCGGTTTCCTTGTGGGGTAACTGGTAAAGGTTCTACGATATCAATGCCGATTTGTTCAAAAGGTTGTCCAACAGGTATGGTATGTAAAGGTTCCGTCCTTTTTGGTCTTCCAAACCTTTGGCAAGAGTCACAACTTTGAACATACTCTTTAATAACATCGAACATTTGATTCCAATAATATTTATCCTTAACTCAATTATAAGTGGCTTCTATGCCTAAATGTCCTGATGTGGGGTAATTATGCATCATATATAACAGGGGTTCCATTTCATGTCTCCCTATTACTTTGATGAAGTGCTGATTATTTCTTCGTGGTTTTTTATATAACTGTCCATTGTATAGCTGAAAATGTTTCATTTTATTCAAAAATTGTTTGCGCTCGCGAGGTGATTGGGGTTCAGGAAATATTTGATTATTTAAATAATTATAAAATTGTTGGTATAGGATTAAATCCATATTGATTTGATTACTTTAATAAATTCTAATAAATGTTTTTGCCAAGACACCGACAACTTGGTCCGAATTGTATTTTACGTCGGATTTATTTTTTTTATAATTATTTGTTTAATTAAAGACGGGATAACGCATCAGCGTTAGTATTTTCTTTTCCTGGTTTGTGTTGTACTTCAAAATCATACGGTTGTAAGCGTAGTATCCATCTTGCCAATCTTCCTTTTGGTACACTCGAATATAACCATTTTAATGCGGAATGGTCAGTTATCAGAACAAAATGTTTAAATCCCAAATAGGAATAGAAATGTTCAACTGCCCAAATAACAGCTAAACATTCAAGTTCAGTTGCGCCATACTGTTTTTGCGCTCCTACAAGACTTTTACTAGCATAAGCAATGACTTTTTCATGGCCTTCATCATTGCGTTGACTTAAAACAGCTCCTGACCCTTGCGCGGAACCATCGGTAGTTAAATAGAAGGTTCGGGTGAAATCAGGATAGGATAAAATTGGTTCGGTAATTAACTTTCCTTTTAAGGCATCAAAGGACTGTTGATATTTCTCAGTCCATTCTAGTTCGGAATCTTTTCGCAACAATTTATTGAGTGGTTGAGCAATTGTGGAAAAGTCTTTAATAAATTTTCTATAGTAGAATGCCAATCCTAAAAAACTGCGGACTTTAGTCCTAGTGGTTGGTATCAGAAAGTTTTTAACCTTTTCAATTTTTGCGGGGTCAGCCATGATTCCATCTCCACTGACAATATGTTCTAGAAATTCTAATTTCGGTTGTAAGAAATGACATTTGTCAGGTCCCAATTTCAATCCGGCGGCTCGTAGTCGTTGAAACACTTTTTCCAATTTATTTAAGTGTTCGTCAAAAGTTTTTGAGTAAATGTTAATGTCATCAAGGTAAACAATGACTCCTTGATATAACATATCATTTAAAACATGATCCATGAGGCGTTGGAAGGTAGCTGGAGCATTAGTGAGTCCAAATGGCATTATGGTGAATTCATAGGTTCCTTGTTTAGTGATAAATGCAGTTTTATCCTGGTCTTTTGGATCCATTTCCACTTGCCAATATCCACTAGCAAGGTCGAGAGTAGTAAACCATTTTGCATCTCGAAGTGCATCCAACATATCTTCAATGCGAGGGATCGGGTAAGCATCCTTTCGTGTTTCAGTGTTCAATTTTCGGTAGTCAACACAAAATCTTAATTTGCCATTTTTCTTTTTAACAAGAACAACAGGAGAGGCCCAAGGGCTTTTAGATCTTTTGATTAGACCCTTGTCCAACATTCTGTCAAGTTCTTCCTTGATAAATTGGTCCTCATCTGGATGTGTTCAGTAGAAGCGTTGTTTAATTGGTTTTGCTTCTCCTACATCAATTTGATGTTTAATGATATTTGTTCGTCCTAGTGAACTAACATCATTGACAAATAAATCTTTATTTCGTTCCATTAATTTATCAAATTTTTGTTGTTGGTGATTATTTAGTTGACCAATATCCAATTCATTTTTATTTAGCTTTTCACTCAAAAATACGAGTACGATATCCTCATCATTTTCATCATCGTCCTCTTCAATTGTTGTATTCTTGAAAATGATTTCTTCCTCGTCTTCTTCAGATTCTTCTGTTTCAGTATCACTCTCGTTAGTACTTTCCTCATCTGTATTTTCAATAAGTTCAGAAAACTCTTCCTTAGTTTCCTTTGAACAATTGGCAGGAACAGTAAGGGTCTTTCCTTGCCATCTGAGAGTTAATTCTTGGTCGCTCCAATTATACGAAGCATTAGCTTTCATTAGCCAATTGTTTCCTAATAACAAGGAATAAGTAGCAGCATCAATTACTTCCACATCGATAGGAATAGTTTGGCCTTGGATAGTAATTGGTAAATCACGGATAACTCCTAAGGGTTGAGTTTTCTTTCCAGTAACGGGTAAGATAATACTTTTAGAAGCTTCCTCAATTTCATAACCTAGTTGTTCCATGGCATCACGAGTAACGATGCTAATAGCTGCGCCACTGTCAACAATAGTAGACACAGTATAAACTTCTACTGCAACGTTACATTTTAAAGCGGTAGTTTTTAAAGAGTATTCCTGGTCTGCCAATTTAATTTCCTTTTCTTTTGGTTTTCGAAGGGCTTCAAAGAAAGCTTTCCTNATGTGTTCAGTAGAAGCGTTGTTTAATTGGTTTTGCTTCTCCTACATCAATTTGATGTTTAATGATATTTGTTCGTCCTAGTGAACTAACATCATTGACAAATAAATCTTTATTTCGTTCCATTAATTTATCAAATTTTTGTTGTTGGTGATTATTTAGTTGACCAATATCCAATTCATTTTTATTTAGCTTTTCACTCAAAAATACGAGTACGATATCCTCATCATTTTCATCATCGTCCTCTTCAATTGTTGTATTCTTGAAAATGATTTCTTCCTCGTCTTCTTCAGATTCTTCTGTTTCAGTATCACTCTCGTTAGTACTTTCCTCATCTGTATTTTCAATAAGTTCAGAAAACTCTTCCTTAGTTTCCTTTGAACAATTGGCAGGAACAGTAAGGGTCTTTCCTTGCCATCTGAGAGTTAATTCTTGGTCGCTCCAATTATACGAAGCATTAGCTTTCATTAGCCAATTGTTTCCTAATAACAAGGAATAAGTAGCAGCATCAATTACTTCCACATCGATAGGAATAGTTTGGCCTTGGATAGTAATTGGTAAATCACGGATAACTCCTAAGGGTTGAGTTTTCTTTCCAGTAACGGGTAAGATAATACTTTTAGAAGCTTCCTCAATTTCATAACCTAGTTGTTCCATGGCATCACGAGTAACGATGCTAATAGCTGCGCCACTGTCAACAATAGTAGACACAGTATAAACTTCTACTGCAACGTTACATTTTAAAGCGGTAGTTTTTAAAGAGTATTCCTGGTCTGCCAATTTAATTTCCTTTTCTTTTGGTTTTCGAAGGGCTTCAAAGAAAGCTTTCCTAATAGATGGAACTTCTAAAGCGTCGGCCCAAGATAAATCAGCAGGTTGGTTTTGTAGCTGTTCCACAATATCAAAATCCTTCTTCCTAAAGAGAGGTGGTCGAGTTGCATTTTCCTTTTTCTTTTCTTTATTTCCTTTCACCATTTTTATTACTTCCTTTTTCTTTGACTTTTTCTTTGGAGTGATTTCAGTTTTAACAACTTTAGGTACTGGTACACTCGTTGTTTTAGGAAGTCCAAAGGTATTCAAGCTTGGTTTCGACTCAGGAATATTAGTTTCACGAGATCGTTTAATAGGTGTATCTTCGTCACTACTGTCATCTCTTTCTCGTTTTCCCAAATAAGCATCATAAGCTTCAAGAAGGTGTTGTAAAAGTTCATCTTCCTCCTTTTCACTTTCTTCTTCAACTTCCACTAATTTGGCATGTACGGAGTTGTCTGAATTATCCTTGCGATCAGGACAGTCCCAAGAGATGTGTCCTTCCTTTCCACATTTGAAACAAGTACGAGTTTCTCGATTGTTATTTCGGTTGTTTCGATTGTTTCGATTGTTCCAATTGTTTTGTGAAGAGTTGTCGCGGTTATTTCCTCGGTTGCGATAGTTAGGTTGTTGGTTAACTTGCGTAGTTAACTTTTCCATTTTTTGAATTAAATTCAATTGCATCTTCTCAAATTTCTTTGCCAAGTCGTCGAGGTTGTAAGCAGGATCAAAAGTTACTTTAGTTTCCTTCTTTTTCTTTTTGAGTACTGTTTTCTTTGGTTTCCTTTCCTCTTCTTCCTCTTCATCTTCTTCATCTGAACTTTCAACAACTTTCTTTTTATCTTTTTGCTTACGAGGTTCAATTTTATTTACCATATCCAATCCTTCCTCATAAGCTTGTGCTAGTTCTAAAGCAGCAGCTAAAGTACCTGGGGTTTGCATGGTTACCAATGGTGCGATATGAGGTAACAATCCTTTTATGAAGAGTCGTTTGCGTTGGTCAACTTGGATTTCTACACGTTTCACCAAGCGTTTAAATCTTGCGTAATAAGCATCGATAGTTTCTCCTTGTCGTTGGTGATTATTTTCTAATTCACGCATCCATTTATTTTTCCACCGGGTGTTACAATACTTTTCCACGAATCCGGCTCTCCAAGCAGCCCAATCAGCCATATCATTAGCGACTATTTCATTATGCCATTCCTCGGCATCGTCTTCAAGGTAAGTGGCATACTTGCGAATCTTCTTCGCTTCATCCCATGCATTACTACGGGCGACTTTCTCAAAATGGAGCATCCATTGAAGAGGATCCTGAGTTCCATCTCCATAAAATGGATCGATTCGGAGAGATGTATTGTTATGCAAGTTGTCTTCCAAATAATCAATTATAGTGTTTGCCATTTCGTCTTCGGTATCGGTATCACTACTGTCGCTACTATCAGAGGCAGTTAAATGAGCTTCTGCTAGTTGCTGATTAAGGAGATTAAAGTCTATCGGTTGATAGAAGGTTTGAAGATTTCGGAGTTGGTCCCAATTGTTTGGAGGGGTGGCTATACGTGGTGTGACTTGTTCTGGTGATCGCCTGGGAGATACTGCTTGTGAGAAACTCTGAGGAGTTTCGTTAGATTGGCGTCTGTGTCGAGGAGTGATTCCAAATGTTCCAACAGTTGCGGAGGGGGAAGTTGTTGCTGAATTACTTGCGGGTAACCTAACAGTAACTGGATTCTGATTTTCTCTTTGAATTTGTCGCTCAAGTTGACGTTGTCGATATCGTTGTCTTCTTTGTTTTCTTTCTTCCAGAGTTAACCGATAAACAGTTCGCCTTGTTGAGTTTCGAGATGTCAACTCCAAAGCGTTCACTTAAGAATTTCAATTATCCTTTGGCTTCGATCTGGTTGGTATGTTGAAGACAGTTCTTCCGTTGTCAACAAGAATATTATCACGAATCCACACGTGATGTTTAATCAGATCGAGATGATCCTTCACTCGATTAAGGTCCTTTAAAGTATAGGTTACTTCGTAGTTAGGATCCTTTTCTTCTCGAGATAATTCTCTTTCAACAATTTCTGAGAGAGCTTCGTTCTTCTGTTTGATTGCTTCGTCTACACAATCGTTGCGTCTTTTGGCAATAACCATTAACAGTATAATTTCTTTTTGTGTTTCTGCTAGAAGGCACCAAATTGTTACCGACGGAGGTTTATCCTTCTTAATAAACACGTGGGATGAACAGGAACTCTTGAAATAATATGAAAAATATTATTCAAGGAAACTATTAGTCAAAATAGATACAACTACTACTAATAGGTAGGTTCTAGAAGTTAAATAACTACTGTTAATAAGTGTATTGATTAGTGTTAACTACTAATATCACGAGACGGCGCTCCAAATAATAAAGTAGGCGATTCAATACAAAGGGTTTGGTTATTATTAATAAAACAATAATACTGATAATTTCAAGGTAATAATAACCTTTATTAATGGTAATTGCAAATACAAAAGAGACTAATTTACCAATAAATTAGTTACAAAAGGCTTCCTAATTAAAGGATAGAATCCTAAACTAACGAATTCTAAATCTGACTAAAACTAACTGCCTTTGCCTCAGGCCAAAATCCATCCTTTATATAACTAATAATTGGGTCCTTTAGGTCCTTTAGGTCCTTTGGGTCCTTTAGGTCCTTTAGGTCCTTTAGGTCCTTTGGGTCCTTTGGATCCTTTAGGTCCTTTGGGTTCTCGTAATACATGATCTACATATTAATTTACTACTATCTATGGTAAATCTATTACAGGACACAGTTACACTACACAACTATATATTTGTAAATTAATTTGTCTTTCGTATTACAGATAAGAAATATAAATAAAGAAGTAAATAAATACTAACTAAATATGAATATAATAATAAAATAATAAATAATATAAGTTAATAATATATAATAATAATTAAAATATAGCTACTACAATATTACTACGGTAACAACGTGATAATAGGCAATTAATAAAAATAACAAAAAATAATAGAAACAAAACTTTAGAAGAAATTACTGAAAATTTTAATGAAATAATAAATAAACCAGTTTCTTCTAGAACAATACAAAGAACTCTTCATCAAGAAGATTATAGTGGGTATGCTGCCAAGAAAAAACCTTTTATTTCTGAAATAAATTGAAAAAAAAGATATGGATGGTGTAGAATGAGAAAAAATTGGATTACAGAATGGAATTCAATTATTTGGAGTGATGAATTCAGATTTGAAATTTTTAATAATGATTCACAAAATTGGGTTTGGCGTAAAAAAGATGAAAAATACAAAGTTGATTGTTTAAAACCAACTGTCAAAAATTCAAAAGGAGTCATGGTTTGGGGATGTTTTTGCAATAATAAAATAGGTCCTTTGGTGTTAATTGAAGGAACACTTAATTCTGATAGATATATAGAATTACTTAAAGAATATTTGATTCCATTTTTAAATGATTTAGGAGTAGAAAATCATATTTTTCAAGATGACAATGCACCTTATCATGCTTCAAAAAAAACTAAAACTTGGAAAATGAAAACAAAATTGAATTTCTTCCATGGCCTGCACAAAGTCCTGACCTTAATCCAATTGAAAATTTGTGGGATATATTGAAAAGAAAGATCAGAAAACACAGACCTATTCCAAAAAATAAAAAAGAATTTTTTGAAGTATTAAAAGAAGAATGGAATAATATTGATGAAAATCAACTTATTAGATTAGTAAAAAGTATGCCAAGAAGAATAAATGCTGTAATAAAAAATAAAGGAAATCCAACTAAATATTAAATAATACTTAAAAAATTTATTAATTATAATTTTGATGTGACAAGAATTTAAACAATATATTAATATGAATATTTTTATTTGTTACTAAGTAAAGTTTTATTTTCACTAAAAAATATTAAAAACTGTAATAATTAAAGTTATAGCTCTCATGTTATCTACGATAAATATTCATCAAAATCGAAAGACTTTACGATCAATTATGCAATTGAATATTTTCGGTTAATTTCATTTAAACCAAAATTTATATGCAAGTATATATCCAATTTTAACACACAAGGTATCATATGATAGCTCTTGATTAGGAAATTCGTTTAAAAAAAGGTTTTATATAATTTTGATTATCCATTTTGTTACAATTCGTCTTTGAAATTTATAGATAAATCTAGTAAGGATTTTGCGACAAATAATTGCTGATCACTTTATTCCGATGTAATATTTTTCAAAAGTTGTTACATATAAGAACTTCCTCAATTCTTATGCTATAATTCTAAAACTTTTACAGTAGATGTACAACATACCTATCTTTAAGGTTAATTAGACTTATTTCTGATGTTTTATTGTTAAATAATAAATAATTAACAATTATATATTAAAATTCAAACATTATTTATTTATTCAATTCTTATGACAAAGGTCTAATATTTTTGTGACAGGTGTATACATGTTCCCAAAATTGATTTTGAATTTTTGAGGTATTTCGACTTTTTGAGATTTATGCAGAATTCATTCTATATATGGAAGTAAAAAAAGTATCCAGTTATGTGTATCTTCAATCAAAGAATAAATCTGGGTGATCAAAAAATTTTGGGTTTTAAGTAAAATAATTTCGTCTTCTATGAAAAACTATTTCGACTTTTTTCCCCAAAATTGCAATTTCGGGGCCCCAAAATAATTTTGCGTGCAAGTATAGACAGGTGCACAATATATTTGTCTTTAAGATTACTTAGTATTATGTTTAACTTTTAATTAGTAAAAATAAAGTTTTATATATGAGAACGATTGATAATTATTTGTCAATATCAAGTCAAATTTTTAATAATTTCGATCATTTTTAGTTGTGTCTAAGTAAAGTTCTGATTTTAATTAGAAAATGTCAAATATGGTATTAATAAAAGTTGTAGCCCTTGTTATAAGCTACAAGTCTGTGTAAGATAGTTGATACTTACGATGAATAGTTATTGAAATCGAAAGATATTACTGTCATTAATTCAATTTAATATTTTTGGTTAATTTCATTTAAAACACAATTACTGCACAAGAAAGTATCAGATTTTAACAAATAAGATATCATATGATAGCCCTTTGGTAGGGAATTCTTTTAAAAAAAAGTTTATACAATTTGAATCATTCCTTGTGTTATAATTCACCTTAGAAATTTATTAAAAAATTTATTAAAAAATAGTTGGTCGAATACTTTTGGCAAGTGAGTGTATATAAACAGGCCTCACTACGTGAATCATTTAAAGAGTGTGCAATTCAACTTCTTCATTACACTCTACAAGATGAGATAGATAAAGGGATGTTTTGTTTATTCGCTGTTGGCCTATTTATACCTTCAAAAAAAAATAGGGAACGATAACCAAAGCAGGGAAAAACTATATATAAAAGATCACACAGCAATTATATGTGATGTGCTATAGTTGAAGGGTTTGTAAATAAATACAACTATGAAGGATTTAGATATATGGTTTTATTCAAAAGAGGCAAGAGTGAGGTTTTAAACGGATTTATAGAGAACAAATATCTATCGTCACAAAAACAATTTATAAAGAAACCAATTCTTTAACTACAGGTTTTCAACAAATAAAAAGAGTTATTATTCACCAAGAATAATAATATCAAAGTATATAAATTATAATATTCAATGTCACCAAGACTTTATCATCAATTTATTACTCATTACAAGCTAAATACATTTAATAGGTTTGTACTAAAGTGTATTGAAACTTATATTGATTTGTATCTAATTGAAGACTGAGATTAAGGGAAAACTTAGCTTATTTATAACTAACAATTCTTGCCATCATCTATGTTGTCGTGTATGCCATCAAGTATGCCATCATGTGTGTCATATACATGTCGTCAAAACTAATTTGGCCTTGACTCAACTCTTAAAATTTCAATTTTTAATTGCGTCTGACTCAACTAATTGCGTCAATCACTAGTAAAAATCAAAATTTGCCTTGACTCAACTCTTAAAATTTCAATTTTTAATCGCGTCTGACTCAACTCATTGCGTCAATCACTAGTATAAATCAAAATTTGCCTTGACTCAACTCCAATTTTTCTCTATTTTAATTGCGTCTGACTCAACTAATTGCGTCAATCACTAGTAAAAATCAAAATTTGCCTTGACTCAACTCCAATTTTTCTCAATTTTAATTGCGTCTGACTCAATTCAATAGCTTTGACGACATGTATAGTGTGTCATCATGCATGCCACCATCTATGCCATAGCTCTTGTCATCACTTATGCCATCGCATTACTGATCGACAATGAATTATTAATCTAGATATACTAATTTAGGTAACAACTGATAATTCGTAGTACATGACTAAATTGATTTACAATAATATAATAACTATAATAAAGATAAGATATAAAATATAATAACAAAATAATGATAAGAAAATACATATAAAAAGATATAACTATAATATTAATAATAAAATAAAATTATGTTAACATCACTAATAAAAGTGATTCCAAAGAACTTTTTGCAGCATTACATAATTTGGATGAAGAGCGTTTAAAGCAAATATGTTTTGATTAATTAATTTATTTTTTTTTAAATGCTGTGATCATGCAGCTTAGTTTATTAATTAGACCTTACAGACCTATACTTTAAGTTATTGCTAAGTTAAACTATAGTATTAATGCAAACTAGCTACTCACCCGTCAAAAATAGTAAAACTATCTCTAAGTGTGATCTCAAGAAATAGTTTAGTGCTATCCGAGTGCCATGTAAACACCTTTATGCCTTAGCCTATAAGGTAGGGATGGTAGGCACAATACGAATTGAGCCAGGAATTTAGCCAGATTTAATTTAGCCAATTGAGCCTGGAATTTAGCCACTGTGTAATCAGGCGCAATGGCTAAATTCTGGCGCAAAGGCTAAATAATAGCGCAATTCTGATTAGCTGGCGCAATTATAAAATTTATTAAATAATTATTTTTAAATTTTTAAAAATAATTAATTTTAACTTTAATTTCAAATCAATTTTACGTAACTAGAAGCGATTTTCTACTATGATATTCCTATGACAGATCGAAAGATCTGGTCCTTAGCTACAAGATGATATATATTTCATTTCTGTAACATTAAAATTGACCAAATTATAGCCATTTTAAAACAATATATTAAAATGTTTTTTTTTTTTTTTTTTTTTTTTTTTTT
>PQFF01000109.1:1054026-1074768 GCA_003547095.1 Diversispora epigaea | reverse complement strand
TTTTTTTTTTTTTTTTTTTTTTTTTTTTTTAACAGCGAGTGAGGTCTCATTTATTTACATAATATGCATAACAAAATGCGAAGCACTTTACATATAATAAATAAACTGACTAAATTTTACATTAAAATTAACATCTGACCAACCACCCCAAAGGAAAGACCCAATGAAAAAACCAGAACAACCCAGTAATTTGCTAAACTAAAAAAATTTATTTTTCCTATTCAGTGTGTTGTTGTTAACACCTGACAGTCCCCTCCTAAAAACACCTTAAAAGAACAACATCTTTCACCACACAAGAATTTAAAATTTAATTTCATCTACAACCCCTACACTACACCTTAAGGAACCACTTCCCACCCCTTCCAATTATTGAGTCAACGAACCGACGATCTTATTTGACATCATAATATCCCGCCACTCATACTCGTATAGAACCCATTTCATTCTTCCAGCAAGGAACATATTGGTAATAACGGCGAGTCCATAGAATTCTGTCCCCTAGCAAACCGGCTCCCTCCCATTAACATGGTATTCGAATTATAAAATTCTCCCAGTATGTATTGTTGGTGCTTGCGGCAGCTTCTATAAATTGGTATCAATAACGGATCCGAAGATCCTCCCAGGTATCCGCAGTCCATAGTCTCGGTCCTCGGAAAATGAATTATCTTCAGCCAAAGCTTACTTAATCCTAACTGTCAACGAACGTACCTATCTTATTACGCTGGTTTAACGAAACTCACGTTTCTTCCAGATCCATAGAGCCCCGACTTTATTTCGAATTAACAAGCTCACACCAAACATGAAGGCTAGTATTATGAGTCCGAAAAAAATTTAAGACGACTGATCAAAACATCCAAACAACCCAACAACTAACCCTCTACTCAGTACCAGCAACTCACACCCCGGCGACAACTAAAAAACATCACACACCCCCGTCCTCCCACAAAACATCACATCCCCTGCATCCCCGCCAATCATCCCCTTAAGTATCACCATACCAACACTTTTATATCAATGCGTCACCCCTTGATCGACAAGATCGACAATCAGGGTCAAACCGAAATTTGAAAATTTCCCAAAAACCATCCAAATACATGAAAAATGAAAATTCGTGGCGCAGACCCTTCCCCTACTCAAAGAAACCAAATAGCCCCATATGATATCTTTAGTTTTCACGTTCATCCAGATACTCACGTAGACGACGAGGCGGAAACAAGTCCTTAAAAAACCCGAACTCCCTATCAGGTTTTAACCCCAGGCTTTCTCCCTGAGCTGATACACCCAGTACCATCCAAGTACGCGACCCTCCGTTGTTTACGCTTCTTTCTAAAGAAAACAGAACCAGCTCCACAGCGCCAACGTTCGTAACTGTTCAGGTTGAAGCTACTCCGATAGTTTAGCCTTATCCGGTCCGAGTAGAGACCTCCGCACTAAACAAGCCCCCTAGTAGTCACTTAAGTTTTTACTGCGGAACCATAAGTGGAGACCGAGAGAGAGAAAGAGTTTACAATATATTAAAATGTTAATATCGGTAAAATTAATTAATAATTTTATCTNAATGCGTCACCCCTTGATCGACAAGATCGACAATCAGGGTCAAACCGAAATTTGAAAATTTCCCAAAAACCATCCAAATACATGAAAAATGAAAATTCGTGGCGCAGACCCTTCCCCTACTCAAAGAAACCAAATAGCCCCATATGATATCTTTAGTTTTCACGTTCATCCAGATACTCACGTAGACGACGAGGCGGAAACAAGTCCTTAAAAAACCCGAACTCCCTATCAGGTTTTAACCCCAGGCTTTCTCCCTGAGCTGATACACCCAGTACCATCCAAGTACGCGACCCTCCGTTGTTTACGCTTCTTTCTAAAGAAAACAGAACCAGCTCCACAGCGCCAACGTTCGTAACTGTTCAGGTTGAAGCTACTCCGATAGTTTAGCCTTATCCGGTCCGAGTAGAGACCTCCGCACTAAACAAGCCCCCTAGTAGTCACTTAAGTTTTTACTGCGGAACCATAAGTGGAGACCGAGAGAGAGAAAGAGTTTACAATATATTAAAATGTTAATATCGGTAAAATTAATTAATAATTTTATCTAATCAACCTTTTGTCACGTGACCAAAATTGCGCCAGCCAATCAGAAATTGCGCCTAAATTTAGCCAGAAAAAAATTAATTAGCCTTTGAGCCAAAATTTAGCTGGCGCAATTTAATTAGCCTTTGAGCCAGAATTTAGCCAGAATTTAGCTGGCGCAAAATTAATTAGCCAAAGGCGCAATTATTGAGCCAGCCTTCATATCAATTGAGCCTTCTACCCTTACTATAAGGGCTCGGAGTCTGAGCTATACCTGTCGCCCAAATTCAAAATCCAAATGCCAAAATCCCAAATGCCGAAATCCCAAATCCCAAATCCCAAATTATAATTAGTATTTTTTGCCGAAATCCCAAATACTAGTAATTTGTGCATTTTGGCATCCCAAATCCCAAATTATTTGGGATTTGGGCAACACGTATAGTCTGAGCACAGGGTTATTTATACCCAATTTGATTAATTAATTTATTTATTTATTGATTTTATTTATTTATTATGTTTTAATTAAATCTTGAGTTTGAACGCTTGAGAGAAATTATGTGAGCTATTATTATTCAAAAAACTATTGAAGGTATTATTATTCAATTATTATTTATTATTTATCATTATTTATTATTATTTATTATTTTTATTTATTTATTTATTATTTATTTATTATTTATTTATTCTATTTATTATTTTTTTTTTATAGTTTCTTGATCTTTGGAACAAATGTTTGGATTCTTCGAACTTACAAAAAAGTAAGTAAACTAATATTAATCTAATAACATTTAACCATAATAATAATTTTATTATTTTAATATTACATTTTAATATTTAATAATTAGATAATTTTAACTTTTTTATTATTGGAATCTGCTTATGAAGTATATGAATTACTTTCACGAGAAGTATTTCATCTACAAGAATTATATGCTAAATGTGCCAAGATTTATTGATAAATGTTGGAAAGACATGCATTAATTTCAGTAAAATTATCTATTTTATTTTATATTAACATCCATTATCCATCATTCGCAAAAAATGATTAAATTTAAAAAAAGACAGATCCACGTCACCTTTTTCAAAGTTTATTCCAATTATTGGGAGAAAAATGAAGAAAATCTTGTTGACCCAATTTAGTTAAGATAAAAGATAAATTAATTATTACGTATACCCATGAATTCTCATTTATTCATTCTTTTTTGTAGATTTAATTTTTTTTTACATAGATGATGTTTGATATTTTTATTTTTACTTTATGCGATTAAATGGAAATTTTTTTTGGTTTTTTTTTATTATTAAAACAAAAAATGAATCTAAATTATAACTACTACAAAAAATAATAATCTTGATGATCTTAAAGTCTCTTTTTTTTTTATTTTTTATTATATTATGAATTATTATTGAAAAAAAATTGTCAAATATTTTTAAAGATTTAATATATAAATAAAAATTTTACATTCAATTTTTGAAATTTTTGGAAATTTTTTTGTACGTTATAATAATAATTAATTTTTATAGATTTAATATTCAATTTTTAATATTTTTGGAAATTTTTTTTTATACATTTCACACGTTATAATAATTTTAAAAACGTGTGCATCATAACATTCAATAATGTTACATCGTTAAAATATTATATTTTAACACTTTTAATCGATTTTATGATAATTTCTTATTTCTTTTATTATTATTTTTTTATTTTTATAAAATCAAAATTATAAATTAAGCTAATTAAATTTGTACAAATAGGATGAAGAATTCATATTCTGTGTCTAATGTTAAAATTTATAAAACTAATATGTATTATGTTAAATAAATCAAAAAAAAAAATCAATCAAATCCGAATTAACTAAACAACATAGAAATAAATTAATAAAATTTATTATAAAAATAATAAGTAAATAAATAAAAATATAATACTTACTAGAGACATAGATTCCGTTAATTCTTTAAGTTCTCTTTCGAAATTTTCTTCGTTCTTGGGTTTTAAAAGTTTTGAATGATTAAGAAGTCGACTAGTATAAATTGCTTATGGATGTATTTGGTAATTAAGAGGAGTTGTGGTTGTTGAATTTGTTACGTTGGTTGATTCTTGATTTGCTGAGAATTCTTTAGCTTTATTAATTTGAATTCCAATTTCTGAATCTTTATTTCTTCCTTTTTTTAAATAATCTTTATAATCATTTCAGTATTTCAACAACTCATTATTTAATTCTTTCAAAGTGGGTCTATGTATAACTCAAGCATTCCAATACCTTATAATTATTCTTGTAATTAATTTGAAAATATGAAATGGAATTTTTGGTCGTAATCTATTGCATATTTTAATAGCCAAATCTTCGTCATATGATATATAAAGATATGGAGGAAAACCCGTAACCATTTTGTAAACAATAATTTCAAATGAATATACATCAGCAGCTTTTGTATATTTTTCATCACCATTTAATACCTTTGGTACAATATATGGTAATACACCAACTATATTTTTTTTTTCGGGATTATTTGGATTCGTTCCTATTAGCTTACTTAATCCAAAATCTGAAATCTGTATAGAATTTTTAAAACTGAATGATAAAATATTTCCAGGATAAAAGTCTTGGTGAACTATATTTAATTCATGAATATTTATCAACCTGTAAGATAATTCGCATAGACTATTTAATTTTTGTTTCCAATTAATATTATTAAAATTAATTTTTAAATATTCTCGAAGATTTCCATTTTCTGCATATTCTAAAACCATCATATATTTGTTTGTTTCTGGATCCAGTGTAATTCCATAAAATCAAATTGAAACATCTTTATTCTGTGTTGTTAAGTGAATTTCCATCTAATAATTTATAATTAAAACGTTAAATAATAATTGAAAATTAAATTTAAATATTAATTAAAATATTTACTTCATTTAAGACATTGTTGAAATTCACAAAATTATCAAACTTTTTTAATGCCACTTCACGATTACTAGATCTTTTCCATTGTTTATTTTCAATATCCCATTCTTCAATTTCTCCTTCAATCCGCTTAGCATAATATATTATTCCAAATCCACCTCTACCTATTTGTTTAACATCTTTAAATCTGTCATAAGGTATCTATTCTATTACTTTCCAATAATAATTAGTATTTAGTTGAGCATCTTGAATGAATTTATCTATTTTATCATTTTTACTTGTCCAATTATTAAAATCATTTTGGAAATACTTTGAGTAACATGGTTTACACCATTTATAACCAATATTGGTATATACTAGATTGTTTTCTGGGCATATTTCATAGGATGATATTTTTTTTTGTTTATTTATGGTATAAAAGGTAGAAATTTATTTTTTGAAAAAAAAAAAATGTAAATTACATTTAAAATTGCAACATATTGTCACAGGAGTGCAAAGTATTTTGAACAATTTCTCAAATTAGTCTTACAGTTTGCATCACACAAACAAATAATAATATACTCTATCTGCCAGTAGGTCAAGCAATCAACCAATCTAAACTTGCCTATCTCGAAACAGATAATAAATGTATATAAATAATAATCAAATAGTAATCAATTAATCATAAAGGCACAGTGAGTAAGGTGGAGTAAAAGTAGTAATGCAGTATCAAACAATATTTAATAGTATTTCGCAATATTATAATACAAATATAAGTTTATTAAAATATAAAATATAAAGTTTTAAAAGTAAAGTATCATTCAACAACAGAAATATTACAGTGTGACATATCTTTCCTGTTCCTGAAAGAAGTTTATTTTTCTATTTAACACTGATCAAATGGAAAAAAATAGGACAGTTTTATCATGAATAGGATTCCGATTAATGGTTAAATTTGCTAAGATTTATTAAGTATAGGTGATCGATTTTTTCTGATTTATAAATAGGAATTTTCAATTTATGAATTTTCACAAATAGGATGTCCAATTTATGCATATTTACATTATTAATAGGATTCTGATTTTTGTTCATTTGACTAGTGTAATATTTATTAAAGTATTTTAAATTATTTTGAATTATTTCTAATTATTAATTAATTAAATTAACTGAACTGTAATTAACTGTCATTAACTATAACTATCTTTAGTTATTTGTAATTTACTATTGAAATTTACTCTTGATAACAGTCGTATTTATACTTTCTCTTTTGTTTACACTTCATTCTTCATCCTTTATATTTCATCCTTCATCTTCGTACAGTATCTTTCATCCTCGTACGGTATCTTTTATCCTCATACAGTATTATTCATCCTTCATCCTCGTACAAAGATGACAATCACTTGAAAGTTCATCTAATGTCACAAAATATCATCTTCTGTAACATTTCACTTGATTACCAATTTGTTTCGCTACAATATTTTTAGTACGCAAAAAAAAATCGCATTTATTTAATTATTTTACTAATATTTATTTTTATCTCATTATACAAAATATTAATCTTAGCCTAGAATTGCAGAATCAGGTTTACGTTTAATAGTAAGATTTGTACATTTATAAAGATTAAAAAAAGTAATTTCTTCAAACTTCAGTATGTATTTTATTATGGTAATCTTTTACATAATGTAATACAAAAGTTTATTTTATTTTTTTTTTAAAAAAAGTAACATGTTTGTCTGATTAGATGCCACAATATTATTTTACAATAATAATTTGCATATACATCAGGAAATTTTTTATAACGAAAACCTTCGAAGTTTAACGTTAACGTTGATTATCACTAGTCATCAGGAATTAAATATAAACGTTCTAGTGCGTCCAAAATACACTGATTTATAGCGTCCTACGAACACCACCTACGTTCATATAGTGTATTAAATATGCCGTTCTAGTGCGTTCTCTGAACGCTTTGTATATATAGTGTACTAGAACGCACCGTTCTAGTGCGTTCTCCGAACGTTTCGTATATATAGTATACTAGAACGTACCGTTCTAGTGCGTTCTCTGAACGTTTCGTATATATAGCGTACTAGAACGCATCGTTCTAGTGCGTTCTCCAGACGTTTTGTATATATAGCGTCCTATATAATTCCGGATGTATGTTATCCTTCGGAGGTTTTCGGTAACCTTCAAAGGTTATCGATTTTGATATTTTTTATAAGGTGAAATCTTACGAATATTATCGTTTTTATAGTTATCTTGTATCGGAGGTTCTTGATAACCTCCGCTTATGTTAGATATTCATAATATATCGTTTCGTTAAACTTCGATGGTCATCACCTATATTTAATTTTTGTAAATCTCGGCACATTTATTTTTGTTGTATTCTGCATACGTTTATAATGCAGCAATTTTAATCGACATTATATTGTTAACAATATCCTTCGAAGTTTATCGCAGCAATTTTAATCGACATTGCACCGTTAGCAATATCCTTCGAAGTTTATCGCATCAATTTTAATTGGCATTGCACTGTTGATAATATCCTTCGAAGTTTATCACAGCAATCGACCTTTCATATTATCATTAGTGATACCTGTCATAATTCAAAAAAAGTGTCGCAATTATATGGCGCAATTCATTTTTCCTTATGGTGTAATTAGTTGCAACTGGTTGTAACTCTTACAAATAATTACGACAGGTATCACTAATTATCATTATGATTTTATGAAATTTTCAATCTCATATGAATATTATAAATATACCGTAAATATTCGTGACCACATTCGCAATGAAATTTCCAAATAAGTATTATCNCCGAACGTTTCGTATATATAGTATACTAGAACGTACCGTTCTAGTGCGTTCTCTGAACGTTTCGTATATATAGCGTACTAGAACGCATCGTTCTAGTGCGTTCTCCAGACGTTTTGTATATATAGCGTCCTATATAATTCCGGATGTATGTTATCCTTCGGAGGTTTTCGGTAACCTTCAAAGGTTATCGATTTTGATATTTTTTATAAGGTGAAATCTTACGAATATTATCGTTTTTATAGTTATCTTGTATCGGAGGTTCTTGATAACCTCCGCTTATGTTAGATATTCATAATATATCGTTTCGTTAAACTTCGATGGTCATCACCTATATTTAATTTTTGTAAATCTCGGCACATTTATTTTTGTTGTATTCTGCATACGTTTATAATGCAGCAATTTTAATCGACATTATATTGTTAACAATATCCTTCGAAGTTTATCGCAGCAATTTTAATCGACATTGCACCGTTAGCAATATCCTTCGAAGTTTATCGCATCAATTTTAATTGGCATTGCACTGTTGATAATATCCTTCGAAGTTTATCACAGCAATCGACCTTTCATATTATCATTAGTGATACCTGTCATAATTCAAAAAAAGTGTCGCAATTATATGGCGCAATTCATTTTTCCTTATGGTGTAATTAGTTGCAACTGGTTGTAACTCTTACAAATAATTACGACAGGTATCACTAATTATCATTATGATTTTATGAAATTTTCAATCTCATATGAATATTATAAATATACCGTAAATATTCGTGACCACATTCGCAATGAAATTTCCAAATAAGTATTATCATGTAATTTTCCGGTTCTAATATTTTTAACGTTTTTGAAAGATCGTGTAAGTTAGCAATATCCTTCAAAGTTTATCGCATCAATTTTAATTGGCATTGCACTGTTGATAATATCCTTCGAAGTTTATCACAGCAATCGACATTTTATATTATCATTAGTGATACCTGTTGTAATTCAAAAAAAATGTCGCAATTATATGGCGCAATTCATTTTTCCTTATGGCGTAATTAGTTGCAACTGGTTGCAACTCTTGCAAATAATTACGACAGGTATCACTAATTATCATTATGATTTTATGAAATTTTCAATCTCATATGAATATTATAAATATACCGTAAATATTCGCGACCACATTCGCAATGAAATTTCCAAATAAGTATTATCGTGTAATTTTCCGTTTCTAATATTTTTAATGTTTTTGATAGATCGTGTAATATTCTCAGCATATGTTGAAATGCTGTGAAATTATTGAAATAAATACAATGTTATTATTTTGTTTGTACTGCATTATAAGTTTACGAAAATAAGTGAAAAGTTATTAATTACAGAATCCATATATTATCTCTTAAACCTTCAATTTTCACATACTACTATGTTTTAACAACCAAATTTGTCCGCTGGACGGTTCAAGAGATAAATAAGCAGAGATTCTTTAAGAATTTTATCTTTACTTTACTGTTCTAACTGACCTTTATACATTCTTTTCTTAAATACTTTGTGGGAAGAAAAATTGCAAATATCTTTTTGAGGTAAATAGAAACAAGATATGTATCAGTGGCTAATTTCAAGGAGGTCGAATCTTTACTAAAATTCATATCTTTATTTATCAATATAGGAGGATTTACCATTGATTTGTGTTTAGGAGATATTTATTAATCATTTAATTCTTTTCGAAATTTTTTGGTAATGCTTAACTGATTAATTGTATTATTTTTCGAAAGGTTACAACTGGATTATTATTACAATTGAATTATTATAAATACAATATTTTTTCCATCACTTTTTTTTATAAAATTAAAATGTTCACTCCCGGTCGTAAAAATAAGAGAAAAGAAACCACTAGAAACCCAAATAAAAAAAAAATTCGAACCCAAGATACAGACCAAATTAATCATGAGACTTCGGATGTAACCGAAGGTAATAATAATAATCTATTCCTTTTTTTAAAAATATTTTCTAATATTTATTTATAGGAACACAAGAAGGAACCCAAGAAGAAACGCAACATGAAGGAATACTGGGAGGAAGCACTAGAAATTTAACACTTGATAAATTAATTATGCAGAATGCTGAATTAATAAAAACATGTAATACCTTGAATAATAAAATTGACAATTTAGAAAAAATAATTGTCGAATTCATTGAAAACAAAAAANCAAATAATTACGACAGGTATCACTAATTATCATTATGATTTTATGAAATTTTCAATCTCATATGAATATTATAAATATACCGTAAATATTCGTGACCACATTCGCAATGAAATTTCCAAATAAGTATTATCGTGTAATTTTCCGGTTCTAATATTTTTAATGTTTTTGAAAGATCGTGTAAGTTAGCAATATCCTTCAAAGTTTATCGCATCAATTTTAATTGGCATTGCACTGTTGATAATATCCTTCGAAGTTTATCACAGCAATCGACATTTTATATTATCATTAGTGATACCTGTTGTAATTCAAAAAAAATGTCGCAATTATATGGCGCAATTCATTTTTCCTTATGGCGTAATTAGTTGCAACTGGTTGCAACTCTTGCAAATAATTACGACAGGTATCACTAATTATCATTATGATTTTATGAAATTTTCAATCTCATATGAATATTATAAATATACCGTAAATATTCGCGACCACATTCGCAATGAAATTTCCAAATAAGTATTATCGTGTAATTTTCCGGTTCTAATATTTTTAATGTTTTTGAAAGATCGTGTAAGTTAGCAATATCCTTCGAAGTTTATCGCATCAATTTTAATTGATATTGTACTGTTTTTGAAGTTTATCACAGCAATTTTAATTAACATTGTTCTGTTAACGATATTGTAGCAATTTTTAATCGATATTTCACATATGAATATTATAAATATACTGTAAACATTCGCCACCACATTCGCAATGAAATTTCCAAATAAGTATTATCGTGTAATTTTCCGTTTCTAATATTTTTAATGTTTTTGATAGATCGTGTAATATTCTCAGCATATGTTGAAATGCTGTGAAATTATTGAAATAAATACAATGTTATTATTTTGTTTGTACTGCATTATAAGTTTACGAAAATAAGTGAAAAGTTATTAATTACAGAATCCATATATTATCTCTTAAACCTTCAATTTTCACATACTACTATGTTTTAACAACCAAATTTGTCCGCTGGACGGTTCAAGAGATAAATAAGCAGAGATTCTTTAAGAATTTTATCTTTACTTTACTGTTCTAACTGACCTTTATACATTCTTTTCTTAAATACTTTGTGGGAAGAAAAATTGCAAATATCTTTTTGAGGTAAATAGAAACAAGATATGTATCAGTGGCTAATTTCAAGGAGGTCGAATCTTTACTAAAATTCATATCTTTATTTATCAATATAGGAGGATTTACCATTGATTTGTGTTTAGGAGATATTTATTAATCATTTAATTCTTTTCGAAATTTTTTGGTAATGCTTAACTGATTAATTGTATTATTTTTCGAAAGGTTACAACTGGATTATTATTACAATTGAATTATTATAAATACAATATTTTTTCCATCACTTTTTTTTATAAAATTAAAATGTTCACTCCCGGTCGTAAAAATAAGAGAAAAGAAACCACTAGAAACCCAAATAAAAAAAAAATTCGAACCCAAGATACAGACCAAATTAATCATGAGACTTCGGATGTAACCGAAGGTAATAATAATAATCTATTCCTTTTTTTAAAAATATTTTCTAATATTTATTTATAGGAACACAAGAAGGAACCCAAGAAGAAACGCAACATGAAGGAATACTGGGAGGAAGCACTAGAAATTTAACACTTGATAAATTAATTATGCAGAATGCTGAATTAATAAAAACATGTAATACCTTGAATAATAAAATTGACAATTTAGAAAAAATAATTGTCGAATTCATTGAAAACAAAAAAGATGAAATTTCATCTGAATTTGTTACGGTAATTTTGATTGCGAAACCTTTCATTTGATAATAAATTATAAAGGATTACTTATAATTTGTTTTATTATTAGAAATTAGTAAAGGAAATAGCAAATAAAACTTTTAATAAAGCCATCTATCCAACACAAGACGATTTTAAAAAAATCTCGGAATCCGTTGCAAAAAAAAATTATAGAGAAATATTTAATACATATTCTTTAAAAAAATGGAATACATTTTACGTCGGTCGAATAATGACGAATGTAATTATTTTTACCTTGTTGCTAAAATATTATTTTTCAAAATATTTTAGATAATTGCATATAATATTAAATTTTTAGTTATTGAAAAAGCATCACCAACTACGAGGAACTGCTGCCTCCATTTATCGAAAAGCCCTATTTAGTATTTTTGGAGAAAAAGAACTGCCCTATATACAGAGTACCGATGATTATAATGTGATTGCAACATAGAAAGCATCTTCGCAGGTCCGCAAAATTTACGGAAACCTTTTTGAAAGAATACCCAACTCTGAAACTACATATATTGATCGTGTATTAGAAAAAACCTGTAATGCTGATACGCCGATCCATCAGAAAGCTTTCGCTATTGTTACATGTGAAAACTTTCTAAATCCCAAGTTGCCAAATATAATTAGTAAAGAAAAAATAATAAAACCATTGTTACTTATTTTTGAGGTAAATTCTATATATATATATAGTTACATAAAAAATTTAATAAAAATAACAATTTCAAAAATTTTTAGGAACAAATAAAAAAAGGTGAAAGTCTTCATCGCGAAGTCAACCATTCAACTGAAAGTGAAGATGAAAATGACGAAGATAAAGAAGCTTTTATAAATAAAGAAGAATAAATTTATAAAATAGCAATAATTTTTTTTATAATTTTGTATATAAATATTTTATAATATAGCGAAATTATTAAAAGTAACACACGTTTTAATATGGAAATATAATTATTATAAATACAATAATAGTCGTTAAACATCAATTAAAATGTCTTGGAAATGTGACTTTTGTCTCCAACGTATTTTTACAACTAAAACTTCGTATACCAACCACATAAAACNAAAAGTGTAGATTCGTCTGAAGAATTAAGTTTGGAAGTAATGATGATCGATAGTTTAGAAAGCGAAAATTTATTAAATAATGAGGTAAAAAAAATAATAAAAAAAATAATTTCAAAGTAGCTTATACTAACCTCGATGTTTATAGAATAATTTCGAAAGTATTCACGAGAATTCAAATGAAGATGAAGGTGAAGGTGAAAATGAAGATGAAGATAATGATTCATATAATGCTGAAGTTGAAGAAGAATCTTTAACTAGCGATATCAGCCATTCTAGTGTTTCCTTTTTTGAAAATATGGAATTATCTAACAGTGAATCTGAAAATTACTCATTTAATAATTATGCTTCGGACTATAATAATATTTGTGAAGAAGCGGAACCTACGCTGATTTAATGGATCTTGTTACCAATTATAATCTATCTAATGAAGCTACCAATGCCGTGATTTGTTTTTTTAATGAACATTCCAATCTTCCTTTATCTCCTCTTCCGAAAAATGCCAAAAAAGGACACGAATTAATGGAAAAAATGAAAATTCCCACTTTAACATCTAAAAAACACAAGATTCTTACTCATAATAATATAGATTATTATTTATTTTATCATCCCGTTCTCAATTGCATTAAAAATATTTTATCTATTTCCGACATATCACAAAATTTTACATTGAGATTCGAAAATTTTAAGGTATATTAAATCTATATAAACTTTAAATATTGAAAATAATATTAACTGTAATATTTTATAATATAGTACAAAGGTGAAAAGGCTTACAGTGAACAATACACTGGAAATTGGTAGAAGAATACTGAAGTTTCTTTACCACATGGTTCAAACCTTTTATCCATAATACTTTATTCTGATGCTACTACTACTGATACTTTAGGTAAATCCTCTTTGCATCCTATCTATATATCAATTGGAAATATTTCAACTAAAAGGCGTAATAAATCTGACGCTAAACAATTACTTGGATACCTTCCTATCTTAAAAGCAAAGGATAAATCTGAAAAAAAATCTAAAGACTTTAAAAAATTAGTACGCTTAACCTTCCATAATTCTATGAAATTTTTATTAGATCCTTTATTTGCAGAAAAAGGTATTGATTTAGAAGTTGATAATAAAACATTTTGGTTCTTTCCCCGTATATCAACAATCATATGTGATTGGCCGGAAGCTGCTACATTTAGTTTAGTATACAAATCAACAATTCGAACTTTCCTTGTCATTTTTGTTTAATTTCAAAGACGTTGTTGGCGGATACCGATTTGTCGGATGTAACTTTTCGTAATAACGAAAATATACAAGAATATTTTTACAATAATGCTGGACAGGATGTGAGTTTGAAAAATATCCCTAATTATTTTTGGTCTTTACCAAGTATAAATGTATATTCAGCAACAGTTCCAGATAGAATGCACCATTTAGATTTGGGACTATTTCATTACTAAATAGAATTTACTCAAGCACTTCTTCAAAAACAAGATAGTTCATTAGTCAATAAAATAGACGATAGACTTTCGAAAATTCCACGATTTCAAAAATTTCAAATGTTCACTAATGGACTTCAATCAATTTCCAGAATGACTGCAAAAGAATATAGAATTTTAATGAAAGTAATGGTATTTGTGGTAGATAACTTATATAAAGAAAATGAAAATAATGTTGAAAATTTTGTTGAAAATAAAAAATTATTAGAAGTATATGCAAAATGGAATAAAATGTACATGATGAGCAGATCAGAAATATTCACAGAAAGCGATCTCGAAAATTTTCGGGTATGTTATTAAAAATTAAAATCTTGATTTTACTAATTATATACTAAATAATTTATCTTTTTAGAAAGATACGTTTGAATGGGCAAAACTATTTGTTGAAATATTTAAACCATATTCGCGTTCCAAATTAAAATTTCCAAAATTTCACTCGTGGATTTACCACATTTTCGAATCAATCCGTCAGTTTGGTATAATAAATGGATATACAACAGAAACTTACGAAAGTTTGCATAAGGATTTTGTTAAAATCCCTTACCGAATGAGCAATAAAAAAAATGTGGAAGATCAAATAATGAAAACAGTAAGTTAACTATTTTATTATAAATAATATAAATGAACTGTTAATTAATTCATAACTTTTAAATTTAGTTGAAAAGACAAGATATAATAAACGTGATTAATAAAAAACAAAAGAAGAAGAAGCTGACTAAACTGTTAAACTTTTCATCAAAGTTTTTTGAAACAAAATTAACAAAAGCAAATATATATTTTTGTGAAAAAATAAATGATCCAAATATTAACGATAATATGATTAAAGGTTTTAACCAATTTTTAGAATGTTTCGACGATTTTTTAGATAATATTTTAGAAGTTAAAAATATTAAGGAATGTGATATTATTATATATGGTACAGCAACTTTAGAAAATGGATCAATAATAAAGGCAAAAAACAAATTTCATGATAAACCATGGTTCAGTAATGTAGCAATTTCGATGGATTCTAATGAATCTTCTGATTATCAATCCGATGAAGGATTATGTTATAGTAAAATTTTATTAATGGCAAAAATTGAAATTGAAGAAAAACCTCCGTTAAATCTCGCATTAGTTCAATGGTACGACTTCAAATTTGAAAAAAATTCCTATCTCTATAATTGTCCTCTTTTAAAATTAGTGGAGTTATATAATTTAATTCCAATTGAAACTATAGATAATATTGTACATATTATACCTCGTTTTGACGAAGATAATGAATATTTTGTTAATAAATATATTTCATAATATTGCGAAATTATTTTTTAAATTTTATAACTTCTGTAATGTTTTATTTCTTATAATAATAATAATAAAAAATTAAAAATTTCTTCTAACATAAAATATAATATTATTATCAAAATGTTATAATAAAAAAAATAAAAAAAATAAAAAAAAATTTCGTAATATTTTTGAAATTAATTTAAGTTCCCGAAATGATTTTTCCTTCATAAAATATAATATTATTATCAAAATATTATAATAAAAAAAATAAAAAAAATAAAAAAAAATTTCGTAATATTTTTGAAATTAATTTAAGTTCTCGAAATAATTTCTCCTTCATATAAAACTTCATCTNGTTCCAAATTAAAATTTCCAAAATTTCACTCGTGGATTTACCACATTTTCGAATCAATCCGTCAGTTTGGTATAATAAATGGATATACAACAGAAACTTACGAAAGTTTGCATAAGGATTTTGTTAAAATTCCTTACCGAATGAGCAATAAAAAAAATGTGGAAGATCAAATAATGAAAACAGTAAGTTAACTATTTTATTATAAATAATATAAATGAACTGTTAATTAATTCATAACTTTTAAATTTAGTTGAAAAGACAAGATATAATAAACGTGATTAATAAAAAACAAAAGAAGAAGAAGCTGACTAAACTGTTAAACTTTTCATCAAAGTTTTTTGAAACAAAATTAACAAAAGCAAATATATATTTTTGTGAAAAAATAAATGATCCAAATATTAACGATAATATGATTAAAGGTTTTAACCAATTTTTAGAATGTTTCGACGATTTTTTAGATAATATTTTAGAAGTTAAAAATATTAAGGAATGTGATATTATTATATATGGTACAGCAACTTTAGAAAATGGATCAATAATAAAGGCAAAAAACAAATTTCATGATAAACCATGGTTCAGTAATGTAGCAATTTCGATGGATTCTAATGAATCTTCTGATTATCAATCCGATGAAGGATTATGTTATAGTAAAATTTTATTAATGGCAAAAATTGAAATTGAAGAAAAACCTCCATTAAATCTTGCATTAGTTCAATAGTACGACTTCAAATTTGAAAAAAATTCCTATCTCTATAATTGTCCTCTTTTAAAATTAGTGGAGTTATATAATTTAATTCCAATTGAAACTATAGATAATATTGTACATATTATACCTCGTTTTGACGAAGATAATGAATATTTTGTTAATAAATATATTTCATAATATTGCGAAATTATTTTTTAAATTTTATAACTTCTGTAATGTTTTATTTCTTATAATAATAATAATAAAAAATTAAAAATTTCTTCTAACATAAAATATAATATTATTATCAAAATGTTATAATAAAAAAAATAAAAAAAATAAAAAAAAATTTTGCAATATTTTTGAAATTAATTTAAGTTCCCGAAATGATTTTTCCTTCATAAAATATAATATTATTATCAAAATATTATAATAAAAAAAATAAAAAAAATAAAAAAAAATTTCGTAATATTTTTGAAATTAATTTAAGTTCCCGAAATAATTTCTCCTTCATATAAAACTTCATCTTTTTCTTCCTCTCCTCTTTCCTCTCTTCTTTCTTCGCCTCTTTCCTCTATTCTTTCCTCCCTTCTTTACTCACTTCTTTCCTCCTCTCTTTCCTCTTCTTGATCCTCATTTAAATCTTCGACCTCATCTGAATCTGAGCTAGACGTTAAATCGAAACTTATACCTTTTTCCTTTTTTTTCTATTAATACAAATTATATATATTATTAGTATATTAGAAATAACAAATTTCTAGATATTTTTGATACTTACTCTATTTTTTTGTATTCTTTTACTTAAAAATTTACTGTCATTTTTTAGTATTTCATTGTTTGGATCTAAAAAACTTTCGCACACTACTACAGTAAATGCTATTTGTTCATTGGAAATTTTTCCCACGTCTGGCCAAGTTTCGTGGGTGATCTTTCCGCACCAGGTCATGGTTTCATCCGGTATGGTTTTATGAAGTTTTTCGAAACATTCTCTCACTACAAGTAATTCTTTTCAAGTTTTGATTTCACTTAGTGATGCTTTCATATTTATTCGCAGAAGATTTCTGAATATCGCAAATATTGATTTTTTAATTTGGGTTGATATAGTCCCCCTTCTTGACCGATGTCTTTCCAATAACTATGAATAATTCAAAATCTTTTATTAATTATTGAGATATTTAAAATTATAATGTAATTCAGTAAAACTTACTTTTTTATGGATGGTTAAATCATAATAAAATGTCCAGTGTTTGTTAGTCCAATCAAAGAAAAGTTCTGGGTATTTTTTTCCTAAGTGTTTCGCAGTAACTTGTTTAAATTTAATGTCACTCGGATAAATTGCTTCCAAAATTGTCTTGTTTGCAATTTCATTAACAAGTTTCTTTTTTTTTAAAAATATTAAGATATTATAAGTAAAATAGTTTTTTGTTTGTAAAGAAAATAAATAAATCACTTACATTAACAAATATTGGATCATACATCTCGTCTCATAATTTGTTGTTTTCCATTTTTTTTCGGATGTCAGACATTTCCTTTCGAAGGTCTCCGATTTCCTTATTAATTTTTTTTTAAATAGTCTAGCATTTGATCTTGTTTTCCTTTTCTTTTCAATAAAGGTTCTTCTTCTTTTAATAAAATAAATTATACATTAGAAAATATTTTTATTAAATGTTTTGAAAAATTTTGAAAAATTACCATCAGAATGTTGTTCTCTTCCTTTTTCAGTTCTTCTTCGTTTTCTTGCTTGAGCTGATGGAGAAGTTTGTCGTTTATTATCACTTCCCGTTGATCCTATTAATACAGCTTCCATTTCAGTTTCTCCACTTCCTCTTTCAAATGATGATCTTGACATTGATGCTTCTGCTATTGCCGGAATAGATACTTTTGACGTTGATGCTTCTGCTGTTGCCGAAGTAGATACTGAAGTTTTTTTTTTTGCTTTAGTGGAACTTGATCCAGATAAAAAACTAGAAATTCTATCATCATCTCTTTGATTTTTTTTTATATAAAAACTAACGAAAGTTCTTTGAGACATTTTGAAAATTTTTAAAAAATGGTTATATTTATTTGCAAATATATTTTATGATAAAGATAGAAGAATTTCGATTCTTTATATACATTTTTTTCTATCTCATTTTCTCAGAATTTAATAATAACTTTGAATACTTCCTAAATGTATCATCATATTTCTTTTATTAATACAATAAAATATAAATTACAACCCTTCTCTCCTTCTTTTTGATATATCATAATATTATACCCTGATTAATTACATAAATATTAAATTTATGTCGCGAAATATCTTAAGATATGTAATTATAAATAAACTTTACCTTTGATATAACGAGAAAGGTGGTATTATTGTATGCATATATGCATATCACTTAATTTTAAGGATAATTCATTAATTAAATAAATTATTATTAGTATATCTTTCATTTTTCGAAGTATTGTATGTATTGTTTATAGATATGTATTATTTTATTAAAAATTTATTTAATTGATTAAATTTCTATATATTGAAAAGGTATTATCTACAAATAAAATATGAATACTTTCTGAAACAAATTAAAATAATAAAAAAAGAAATAATAAAATTATAAAAGTATGTTGCATTATATATTAATATTAATACAATACGAAATTTATTGATATAATTATAATACAAATATTTATTTATAAAATATTTATTAGTATCAAAGCGTGAATTATATCTTCGATTGCATCTATTTCTATAAAATTGTACACTTTTGAGAACTTAATCATACTATTGTACGAGTGCAAGATGCAATAGTGATTTATTTGGTATTATTAATTCTATTATTAATAGTGTCTGAAGTTTATCGAATTTCTACATTTATAAAGGCAATCATAAACATAAACCTGTGCATAACAAGTTATAAACCAATGTTTTTGCAACAATTTTGCACTGTTCTTCGCAGCAATTTTAATTGGCATTGCACTGTTAACAAATATTCTTCGAAGTTTATCGCAGTGATTTTAATTGGAATTGCACTGTTAACAATATCCTTCGAAGTTTATCGCAGCGATTTTAATCGACATTGTACTGTCAACAATATCCTTCGAAGTTTATTTGTACAAAAAGATCAGTTATCTTATCATATGACTTCTTATTTAACACAATATTCTTTGTTTATTTTCAGAAATAACTACTTTACTCTCTTAACAATCCTTATGAAGCTCTTCGAAAAGAAATACATTTATCTTCTTATATTGAATTGAATTTTGTTATTATTATATCAAATACACCATAATTCAAAATGTATTTAATAATATTTATTGACTTTATTTATAATTTTAACAAGTAAATAAATATATTTCATATTCTGTTTACTTTTAGGAATACCTCATTAACTTTAACATACACTTACGAAACACTTCGAAATGGTATATTTTGTATATTCCTATAATTTATTGTTATATCAAATACACTAATTTTATTGTAATGCTATTGACTTATGTGATTTTAATTTTATATAAGAATATTAATAATATATATGTATCTAATAGAATATCTTCGAAGAGACAAGAAATAATAATTTGTTTATTAAATAATTGCGTTAGAGTTTTATGTAGTAGTACAGTGCGGAACCTCTATAATAGGAACCTATAAAATCTTAAATAAAACTTGATCTAGTGATTGGATTTAACTGGGGTAAGAAAAATTAGACTCTTCTCATATAATAGAATCGATTTATGGAATAAAAAAAAATTCTCAATTTTCCTGGTTAGTAAAAATCACGTGTTTTATATATAAACCAATTAAAAAATAGATTTAGCAATAATCAAAATGATCGAAATAGTGATCTAATATTTATTTATTTAATAATAACTGATTCAAGTTCATTGTAAATGTTATCAGGAACTCTTCTATGAGATTTATACTTTTTTGCTGCAAATTCTGCCATTTTACCAGTAATTCCCTTCCTATATATATCCATATAACGCCAAGATTTTTGTGCAAAACGACGAATTGTAATTAAAGGAACTGAATCCAAAGCCTCAGGAACAATTCTTTGCAATCCTACCCAAGTATAATTACAATGTTCTCTAGTGTAATGTTTTGCTGCACCCCAATACATTTCTATAAAATTCAGTTCACAGTGGAATTTAGGATAAAA
>PQFF01000109.1:1038080-1053657 GCA_003547095.1 Diversispora epigaea | reverse complement strand
GAGCTGTTTTTAATGTAATTGATTTTTTCCCCTCTATTTTTGAAAGAAATTTTAAATTAATAAATTGTTGAAAATTTTTTGGTGTTATTTTTCCACTGTTTTGTCGAATAAAAGTAAGACTGTCATTAATAATATCTTCATCATCAATGAATGATTTTGTTTTTTGATGGCAACCTTGTATTGATATTGGTATTGTTTTATTTTCAAGCCAGTATTTAGTCCATTTTTTGATTGTTCTTGCGCAATATACCCCTTTATCAAAAACTTTTTGTGCAGCATTAAATGCAGCATCATCACGAGACATATATTTTTTTTTCCAATTAATTAAAAATTCATAAATTGAACGATACTTTAAATATTCATATACAGTAAACTTGTTTTTATCTTGAAGAATTAATTCTAAATCTTTTATTTTTTGTGAAAAAATATTTTCAATATCATTATCATTAATATCTGTTTCTTCTTCTTGTGAACTTTCAGAATCTTCTAATTGTAAAATATCTTCAGTATCAATATCCATTATTCCTTCTTGCAAACTTTCAGAATTTTCCACTTGCAATATATCATTTGTTGATTCTGTATTAGTTTCTATTTCATCAATTGAAACTTCTTGTGAATTATTGGTAATATTTGCTGTAAAATATTGGTTAATTGATAATGAACCTTTAGCTGCTTTTGTAAATGTACCAGATGGTCCATATTTTCGATAATACGTTGCAGTAGAATTTCCAACATATGGTGCTTTCTTTTTTTCATCAATCTCTGTTAAATTAAAAACTATATCCCCAAGTTTTAATATTCTTTGGGCATAATAACTTTCATATGAACTATCTGTTGAATAACCATCACTTGATAATGTATATTCATCATCACTTGTTGAATATTGCTCTATAAATTGACCTGTATTTACATTGCGAATTTGATTTTTTGCTCTCTTTTTTGCAGCTAATTTTTTGCACGAAGACATAATGCAACTCAAAATTTTTATAATAATCTATACATGCATTTCTAAGCTAAAATGATTGGGCAACATAAACACTACAAAATGGTAATATTTTTAGAAAGTCACACAAAATTTATTATTTGCAATTTTTATTTTTTATAGTAAAACGTGTAAATTTCAAATCTATGTAACACCGGCAAATCTTAAAATTTTTTGATCAAAACCGATAATTTCTGTAGCTTTTGATATGATTTATCGAAATTAACGGTTAAAATTTTTATTTACTTCTTTTGGCAGGTGTAACATACATTTAAAAATAGCAAAATTTTTGACCGGTTATAGAGGTTCCGCACTGTATTTAAAATCATAAGTTCTACTTTGTTAAGATATTTATGACAACAATGTAAGTATTCGAACTATTTATTTGAAAAATTAATTTGCTTCAAATCGCAAAACGTTACAATATTTAATAATTATATATGAAATATACGACGTAATACACCCTTTAATAGTTTGATATAAGAGAAGATTCAAAGCAAATAATAATATTAACTTTAGTTACTATAATAGAAAAATTTTGTGAAAGAAATTTGAAAAATCTCAAAAGGTAATTAAATATCTTTCGTAAGATTACGAAAAACAAAAACGAAGCTAAAATATTATTATCTTTTAAAAAAGAACAAGATGAAAAGAAATATCAAGAAAATATAATATTACAGAAAATAGGAACCTGCATCATATTTAGGAATTGTTGTAGACGTATTAGATATATAGAAAATGATTACTTCGCGTTATTGTACGAAAACGTTGTGGAATTTTATAAGAAAATAGAAAAAAAAAGAAAAATTTTAAGAACGTTATAAAATGTTTATTATCATCTTTTAATAATAAAATCAATAATAAATTATATAAAAATTCAGAAAGTAATAAAATATTATAAAATAAAATTTCTACAATTATATCGAAGTATAATGAAAACGATTAAATTCGAAGTAATCCGAAAGCAATAAACTTAAAACAAAATATGTTAAAATACTAATCGTTGAGTTTCGAAAGCTTACACAAATATCAAAAAACGTAACATTAAACTTCGAAGGTTTTCGATTTCGCAATATACGTATCGAAATTTAATTGTAAATTTTGATTTCGGAGGTTTGCGACNTTATTATCTTTTAAAAAAGAACAAGATGAAAAGAAATATCAAGAAAATATAATATTACAGAAAATAGGAACCTGCATCATATTTAGGAATTGTTGTAGACGTATTAGATATATAGAAAATGATTACTTCGCGTTATTGTACGAAAACGTTGTGGAATTTTATAAGAAAATAGAAAAAAAAAGAAAAATTTTAAGAACGTTATAAAATGTTTATTATCATCTTTTAATAATAAAATCAATAATAAATTATATAAAAATTCAGAAAGTAATAAAATATTATAAAATAAAATTTCTACAATTATATCGAAGTATAATGAAAACGATTAAATTCGAAGTAATCCGAAAGCAATAAACTTAAAACAAAATATGTTAAAATACTAATCGTTGAGTTTCGAAAGCTTACACAAATATCAAAAAACGTAACATTAAACTTCGAAGGTTTTCGATTTCGCAATATACGTATCGAAATTTAATTGTAAATTTTGATTTCGGAGGTTTGCGACACAATCAAAGATCTTCGAAATCTAATGTTAACGATATAACTTCGAAAACCTTCGAATTAATATAATTACTGATGCACTACACCAATTGTTGACCTGGTTTAGCAAGCCAACTCTTTCAGTTTTCTTACTTGGAAAATACACTTGAATAAAACGTATTATTGTTTTTTTCAGAAGCACCAAGTCAATAGCTATCGCTCTTCCTTCATATCTTCTAACATTACAAACATATTTATTAATATCTTTTTTAACAACAATGGCAACACCAGTTCCATACCCATAGAGGACCAATGTATTCTATATTTGGAACTATCTTCAATAAACCATTTTTCTCCATTCACTTTAATATTTGTTTCTGAGATACCCACGATATCAGTATTCTTCATTTTGATGAAATTAAAAAAAATTTGCCGTTTAATTGGGTCATTAAACCCTCTAACATTATGGGTTGCTATATATATATGTTGATTGTCTATATAATTTTCTGTATTATATATTACTACGCATACTCGTCGTTATTTCTATTGTTTTATTACTATTCCCTGATAAATTAAAATTAATCGAACTATTATTATTATTATTATTATTGTCTGTTATAAATAAAAATTATAAAGGGAGGGGACTACACTTATTAAGGCGAGCCTCTATTTTTTTTCTTCAATAATTACAGTAGCCGTTTTACTGGCAGGTGTCATGACCCAGCTTTCAATATTATTTAACCGATTTACTAGTTAGTTGATGACATTAATTAACCTATTATCCAATGAACTTCCACTAATATTGGTAGGCGGATTTGAGTTTTCCTGTTCAACAGAGTCTTCTTCCATGTCAACATCATAATCTGAGTCGAATAGATCTTGTTCGAAGTCAGCATTTGTTTTATTCCATATGTGTTCTTCTAATGCAGTTAATTTTTCAAAAACCTCTAAAAGCAGTGATTCGATGCAACTTAATCTATCGTTTGCATCGCCAATGGGTATAGATTTGTTAAATCTATTTTTCTTTGTTACGTTTGCATATGTTGTATTTCCAGTTTGTCGATTCAGTGTCGCTAAGTATCTAGAATTATATTTTTTATAAATAGCACTGAACTTTTCAAGACTATTGACTTTCTTCTTTTTAAACTCGGTGTCTTGTTTTGTCAAATGACAATTACTAATAAAATGCTCAATCGAGTAACACCTGTAGCAGGTTTTAGTAGTAAAATCTACAATTTTGATAGTAGTTGTTGTGTTTTCATTATTCCAAGAGGTGTTCAAAGCTGCATTTCATGTTTCAGAAGAAACAAAAGAAACTATAGCCTCTTCTCTACGTCGATAAGAAGTTCGTGTTCTAGGAAAGTAACATGTTTTTGCCTCGACTTTTTCGATAGTTAGCATAAGTTCCCTAGCTGTGATACCATTTGGTAAGCCAATTACTTTGGCAGTAAATTCTTCACATGACTTGAGCATTTCTGCAGTGAAATTAAGTGGTGTAACTCTAAATGAGTCATCACCAATAATAATACTCCAATTTTCAAGAATTTTTTCTGCACTATTTTTTTCTTTAAATACAATTACGGCTGATTGCTACATGTCATTTGTTCTAAGGTTCATTCTTTCAATATCCCCAAAAGTAGCAGATATTTTAAAAGCTAGTTCTTTGTACTTCATACCAATAGGAATGTCCCACAACTTGATACCATGCATAATATCTTTTTGAGGATTCCTTTTAAAGATTACAGCCCTATGCATGTAGTCGGCTATGCTGCATCTGCACTTACAGATTTTTTTAGCTGTATTCATTTTCTCTTCATTGTCAAAAAAAACAGAAATTATTCTTTGTCTATTGAAGACTTTTGAATTAACTGTAATTAATTCCATCACTTCTCTAAATGACTTTTTGATTTTTTTAATTTTGTTCCCGATAGTTTTACCCAGAATTCGTGAAGCGAACATCCAAATCTTGTATTTCTTAGCCCCAAAGGTTTCACGTTATTCATGTTAATTTTCATTAATATCTTCAAAGGAAATAATTGATTCATTATCTTCTACGGCTGTTGTTTCTTGATTTTTACTTGTTGTATCATTATCTACGACTTTCTGTTTACCTTTTCGATTGGTTACTTGTTGTCATTCTTGAGTACCAGTATTGCTATCATTATTAAAATTATCCTCTTCCAAATTCATAATATTTTGTTCATCTGTTAAAATGTTTTCTACTTCCCAAGTTGTTTCTTTGAGCTGGGTGTTGTTTCTTACAGTGTTGGAGCTTTCCGACTGAGTTTCTCCTTGAGGAATTGAGCTTGTTTCAGTAGTTTTTTTTCCTAAATTTTGATTATTATTTTTTTTGTCAAGAGGGTTAAATTTAAACCTGTTACGTTTAGTTGTCAGACTTCTAGTGAAGGAGTAGTTAGTGACCTTCCTCCTAGGTCGGTCTTCCTGTTTGCTCATACTTGAGCAAAAATTCAATAAAAGTTATAAAAATAAAACTATTTCGAATTTTATTTACTGTGTATTTTTGAAAAATAAATGATAACCGGAAAGAGTTTTTTCAATTCATTTTATTTAGTATTATATTTTATTTATAAATATCCGAAATATTTTATGCTATAATTTATTATCATTCAAAGAATTCTGAGAACAATAAATTAAAAATAAATTTTTTTACAATATATGATTTCTAGTTGCGTATATTTCTGTAAATATTCATAAAAAAGTGCAAAAATTTATATTACGAAGATTTGAAAGTAAAAAATATTTTCGTAAAAAAAAATTAAGCTGCGAAAAAATTACGAAATTTTTCGAGATGTAATAAATATGTAGAAAGTTACGAAATCTTGCGGAATTTTTTCGAGACGTAAAAAATTGGTAATTTTATAGGCGAAATTATTATGTATCGAAATTTTTCGGAAATATACGTAATATTACGGGGAAATCTCCGTATAAATTACNCAGACTTCTAGTGAAGGAGTAGTTAGTGACCTTCCTCCTAGGTCGGTCTTCCTGTTTGCTCATACTTGAGCAAAAATTCAATAAAAGTTATAAAAATAAAACTATTTCGAATTTTATTTACTGTGTATTTTTGAAAAATAAATGATAACCGGAAAGAGTTTTTTCAATTCATTTTATTTAGTATTATATTTTATTTATAAATATCCGAAATATTTTATGCTATAATTTATTATCATTCAAAGAATTCTGAGAACAATAAATTAAAAATAAATTTTTTTACAATATATGATTTCTAGTTGCGTATATTTCTGTAAATATTCATAAAAAAGTGCAAAAATTTATATTACGAAGATTTGAAAGTAAAAAATATTTTCGTAAAAAAAAATTAAGCTGCGAAAAAATTACGAAATTTTTCGAGATGTAATAAATATGTAGAAAGTTACGAAATCTTGCGGAATTTTTTCGAGACGTAAAAAATTGGTAATTTTATAGGCGAAATTATTATGTATCGAAATTTTTCGGAAATATACGTAATATTACGGGGAAATCTCCGTATAAATTACGGAAATTTTACGTTTTGTAATAATTACGGAATATTACGTCTATTAAAATTTCCTGATGATAGACAAAATATGAGATATCAAATATTTGAACATTTCATTATCAATTTCAGGAAAAAGATCATTGCTAACTGATATAATCCCTATACAATTTGATAGGGTACAATATTCAGAAAGCTGATTCTATTGAATTTCGCTTTCAAGTTTCATATCAAGAATATACTTGCATGCTAAATTATTTTGGAACCCCGAAATTACAATTTTGGAGAAAAAAGTTGAAATAGTTTTTCATAGAAGATGAAATTATTTTACTTAAAATCTGAAATTTTTTGACCATCCAGATAAATTTTTTGATTAAAGATATATATAACTAGGTACTTTTTTTACTCCTATATATAGAATAAATTCTGTATAAATCTTAAAAAGACGAAATACCTCAAAAATTCAAAATCAATTTTGGGAACATGTATAATCAAGAACACATGCAAGATCATACAAGGTACTGTTGGCTTTTAATTTACGTTTAATAATATTATTAAGACCTTTGACATAGGAAGTAGTTTGAATTCCTGCGGTAAATATTTTTAATGTAAATGTACAAGCCTATGCTTGTCGATTTAGATAAAGAACTCTCATCAGATAATCTTTTACAACAGGATATTTTTCAATAAGATTTATTCATTTATCATAAAAAGCTTTTCACATATACTATTATGGCAAAAATAAAAATCATGAACAAAATTATTATATTGATCACAAAGTTTGGATTTGAGATTTTTTGGTAAATTTTCATTAATGTAAAAGATACAATGAATTTGATAAATAGTTTTATATATTTGTCTGATTGCTGCGTCCGCGGTGGGATTATCCATAACAAATACTAATGGTTTTGCCATTGTTGCATTTTTTGTACGCTTAAAAATCTATTTATAGAACTCAATTGTTTCATCGGACACAAGAGCTTGTGTAACAAGACGTGATCTAATATTATTATCAATAATAATAAAAAGTGAAAGTGGCATCTGATAACAGTTAGTTTTGGCAATATTATCATTTAAAATAACAGCATGATATTCTAACTAAAGAGCAATTTAAGTTGGAGATATCTAAAAAAGTCGGGTAAACCTATTTCACTAGTCGAATAAACAAAAATCAGAATCCTATTAATGGCATAAATATGCATAAATTGGATATCCTATTTGTGAAAATTCATAAATCAGAAATTCCTATTCATAAATCAGAAAAAATTGACTGCCTATACTTAATAAATCTTAGCAAATTTAGCCATTAATTGGAATCCTATTCATGATAAAATCATCCTATTTTTTTTCATTTAACCAGTGTTTTCTTCAAATTGAAACTTAACAAACCATCCAGGATTATTTGATTTATGTTGAATAAGTGTTTTTAATAAATGAGATGCATCATTAGTTATATTTGCTTTGATTTTATATTTCTGTATTGCATTGGTAAGATTATAATCAAGAATAGATAAAGTTAGAAACTTTGCCTTTAATAATTTGCGTTGTATATAAATTGGTAGATTTTCTTATTCAGTGAAAAACTAGATTTCTTTAAGAATATCATCAAGAATGTGCTAATACTTTGGTGAATACTTTTCAGTATTAGGAAATAACACTAGTCGAAAATTTATAAAACCTACACTTACCGGGTACCAAATAGGTGTAGGTTTTATAAATTTTTGACCAGTGTAATACATGATTATATAAATTGTTAAAAGTAGTAAGGACTATATTTTGAGAGTTTTGAAAACAATTAAAGTTTGCATTTCACGTACATTGTTGACATTTTGATTTACAATCACAATGTTTATTAATATCGACTTGTTTTTTTAGTTGATAATAGCTACCAAATTCACATCCAAAACTACGATATTTAATATTTCCATTTTCATGTCACATTAACCATTTCTTGATAATTGTAAATCTATATTTTTTACCATACGCTTCTATAATAGTATCAATATTTTCTCATGAATTAAAGACATAACCGATACAAAAATTCATAACTAAATTAAGAAAAATATTATATTAGCTAATCGAACACAAGATTTAATCCTAATAAAAATATGCTATGAAAAGAAATTAAAAATCTTACTTTCATTTTCTGAGTTTTGTGATGTTATTTCATTTGATTCATCTTCGTACTGCTCTATATTTAAAAAAAAATAAGGTATCACAAAGATAAAACAAACAAAATATTACAAGAAATATCTTTACCTATATCTGTACATGTCATCAAAACTAATTTGGCCTTGACTTAACTCTTAAAATTTTAATTTTTAATTGCGTCTAACTCAACTAATTGTGCCAATCACTAATAAAAATCAAAATTTATCTTGACTCAACTCCAATTTTTTTTGATTTTAATTATGTCTGACTCAATTCAATAGTTTTGATATGTATACCTATATCATCTTGTATCAATATAATTTTTGATTCTGTGCGTTCTAAAATATAAATACATGAATTTTTTTTAAAAAACACATTTGAAAAAAATAAGATAAAACAAACAAAATATTAACAAGAAATATCTTTATCTATATCGTCTTGTATTGATATAGTTTCTGGTTCTGTACATTCTAAAATATAAATACAAGGATTTTTTAAAGAACGTAAAAAAGATATTTATATGCTATAATTACAAAATATCATTTTGATAACCTTATAATTGTAGATAAGTGTTCACCTGTTTTTGTTGTAACAGTAGAAGTTGAGTCACATTATCATAACTATTGTTATCAAACTCTTCTTGGATATGCATATCTATCTCACAATGTTAAAAAAAAAGTTAAAACAAGAAAGCTAAAAAACAAGTTTTATAAGAAAGCAAAACAAATTTATTTTTTGTTTTCATGTCATAATATTTATCAATGATTTTTGTGATACAAATCATCAATCTTGAATCGTGTGATTTTTGAGGTTGTTACAAATAAAATCATATAACAGGTTGTTATATGTACATTTATTCATTAATTAATTTGTATTTTATTATTTTTTATTATTTTTATTATTTTTTTTACATTATTACAGATTTACAAGTCAAAGAAATTCATTTATGTAGTGAAGTTTCAGTAGTTTCATTTGTATTGCAGTGAAGCAAATTGATAATCAGGTGAAATGTCACGGGGATAATATTTTTGTAACACTAGATGAACTTTCAGGTGATTGTATGAGGATGAAGAATAAAGGATGCTGTATAAGGATAAAGGATACTGTACGAGGATAAAGGATGAAGTACAAAGGATGAAGGATGAAGTGTAAACAAAAGAGAAAGTATAAATATGACTGTTGTCGGGAGTAAGTTTCAGTAGTGAATTACAGTAAGAACACAGTTAATTACAGTTTGGTTAATTTAATTAATTAATAATTAGAAATAATTCAGAATAATTCGAAATACTTTAATAAATATTAAATAGAAAAGTAAACTTCTTTCAGGAACAGGAAAGATATGTCACACTGTAATATTTCTGTTGTTAAATAATATTTTACTTTTAAAAACTTTATATTTTATATTTTAATAAACTTATATTTTATTGTAATATTGTGAAATACTATTAAATATTGTTTGATACTGCATTACTACTTTTACTCCACCTTACTCACTGTGCCTTCATGATTAATTAATTACTATTTGATTATTATTATTATTATTTATATATATTTATTATCTGTTTCGAGATAGGCAAGTTTAGATCGATTGATTGCTTGACCTACTGGCAGATAGAGCGTATTATTATTTGGTTGTGTGATGCAAACTTGAGACTGATTTGAGAAATTGTTCGAATACTCTGCACTCCTGTGACAGTATGAACAATTTGTGAGGAAGTAGAAGTAAAAGAATATAAACATCTTTCAAAACTTGTAATTAATGAAAATTCTTTAAATGGAGATCTTAAGAAAATTGAAAAAAGGATTGTGTTATTACTTTTTTTAGAAAAGCTATTTTCAGTTTGAAATATGAGATTGAAGAAGTTACAGGACTTCGTTGTGCTTATGGCGGTGATAAAATATTTCTGGGGTGGAAATTTTAATGTTAGATATATAAAGTATAAATACATAATTCACATTAAATTTATGTGAAAATCTAAAAACTCGGGAGATGAGCTTTTGTGACAAATATTGCATATGAAAACCAATTATTTACAATACAGATGTTTTTTTAGTTGAAAATTTGAAATTTTTCAAGTTTTATCAAAGAAATAATTTTTATTATAGATTTAATATTAATTATAAAAAAATAATAATAAAATATGAATAGAATAAAATAAATAAAGAAATGATTGTTTGAAATATTCTTTTTTTTTAAAAAATATTCAGTGAATTTTTTTTGCTCTTGTTTAGATATTTCTGTTCTGAATTCAAAATACAAGATATAATTATTAGTAGTTGTCCATATTACATTTATCGATTAAAGTGATGATAATAGTCTAATTCAAGAGCATATTTTAAAAAAATATACATTTAATCTTTTTGCACTTTAGATAACTGTCCAAGTTTTTATTACTCCATCATGGATAATTTTGACTATGGATCTATTCAACTGTGTATAAAGACTTGCAAAATCTTCGTGAATCAAATCAAGTAATATTGCGCTAAGGAAAGAAAAAAAAACATGCGCCAAATTAATAAATTATTATTTCCTTAGACACATCTCAAATAAAATATAATTTTAATTTCTATACTTTATATTCGTGTGTAGCGTTCAGCGATTATTTTTTTATTATCCATACTTTGAAAACTTCTCTTTAACTCTTTACAGGCAAGACACCCTTTTTTGTCACATCAAAATATTGCTGTATTGTCAATACTCTGTCTATAAAATATTTAAAATACTTTTAACAATCATCACGCCCAAATTTATTATTAATTTTACTATATATTCTTTATAAATTATTTTTTTTGAAACAATAATAATGGAAATAGTAATAATGATAATAATAATAATAATACGATTGAAGAAATTGATATTATGAAATTACTTCAAGGCCGTATCAATTTGAATTTACCACATATTTTTTTTTTATGTACACAAGTATAAGTAGGATTTTTTGTTAATGTTGAAAAAAGAATTGTAAATCTGACGATACATCAGAAGTAGTAAGTCAAATTTCGAAGCAGCAGCATCATGATGATTGTTATTTTATTTAAAGCTTTTTTATTTTCTTTTTGAACTTGCCATGTAAAGATATTTGAACTGCTACTCGATTTTTACATTTTCCAGATGAACAAGATTTTTTTCAGGTGTTATATAAAAAATTCAAATTCAAAATCAAAACAATTTATGGCATATCTTGTGTATGCAAGAAACCGTGGATATCAATAATTTTCACGGCTTTCCATGAACACCTATGATTTTCCTAGATTATTTTCATGGTGTAAAGGACTGCAATAAGTTCAGTGACTTTAGTTAATCAACATATTTATCTGCAATAAGCTCAGTAGACCTTTTAGTTAATCAATGTATTTCCTGATAGTGAAAATATCAATAAAAAAAAATAATGAGTAGAGTATATTACATATATATGTCAGTAGACGTGATTATTGATGATTATGATGATGGTGTCTACCTGTAAACACCAATAAATTCATGTGATTTTTAAATGTTATAAACGATTTATATTTAATATAAGAGCATAATATTTACCTTCTCAAGTCATCAAGAATGTAATGCCTAATTTCAAGCTTTAAAAAAATAATAAGACACATATACTAAACATATAATTAATTTAAATCTGACATTTCAGCTTCTTAGCGATGCATAAAACTTTAAGAATAAAAACAAAGTTGTAAAGGATAAGATTATATTTAAACTATCCAAACTAATTAAATTTTATTACTAATAAATATCTAAATCATTATTTCGACACTAATTGCATCGTGGATCGGTTGTAATCTGCAGCACGTTGTATAGATTGTATGCCTGTTGTGAAATGTCGGGATGTAAAAAATTTTATCTAAGTATATATTTTTTTTCCGGCTTAATATTTTCTAACTAAACCTTCTGCCTTCATAATTCGAATGTTGAATATTTCTGTAATCTTTAAAAATTCTTGAAATATTTGATTGATGATTTTTAAAGATAAAATAAGCATCGCATATGTTGAAGTTTGAAAATAAAGCCACGATCATTGCAGGATCAGTATTACCAGGTATAATGACTTAATCGCCGTTCTGGGGACATCCAATTAATCGATTACCGATATCATCTATTAATGGTTTTACGAACCATTCAGGTTCACCTTTTTGAATACTAAACCAACATCGATAGGTCTTCTAGATCTAATAACTCTAAATATGCTATAATCTATATAACTATCTAAAAACTCCAACAATCACTAATTATTATGTCCGGTATTATCGTAACAAACGTTATTGATAATAACACAGCTTGGTGGAAATTTGATAAATAGGATTATACTTACCTTAAATCTTATGAAGATGGCAGTGCGATCTGTTTCCAGTGCGTGAAACTCATGAATATTATTGTGAATGGGAGCCCAAAGGATTTGATGAAAGATCATTATGATTCTAAATGTTCTAGACCCAGAACTGAATCAAGACCTTCTCAAATTATCCAGAAGATTTAGGGAAAGAAAAACGACTTATCCGGAATAGATTAGTACTCCCAATAATAAAAAGTTTCTGAATATAATTCTTCACAAGTTGGAGAATCTCGAGACTCTTCATCATAAACATGCCCGACGCATTGCTAAAGAGATTGCTCGGTACAATAAAGATCCAGAAAGTTATCGAGCTATAATCCCAATGATTTTCTGATGGTGCACCACCAAGGTATTTTGTTAGAATTTCATGACAAATTTTCTTGTTACAAATTTATAATTTGATGAAATTAACAGTTCAAATATACTTCTTTGACCACCTTTTTTTGTGCGTATATCCTCAACTGTTCGATAATATCCCCTATTTTTGATGTGATCAAGTAATGTTCGTCATTAATGATTGTGCTGACATTTCCGGATAAGTAATGAATCTATATTCAGTCGAAATGTATTGCCCATGTTTTTTTAATGCAATCTGCTCGGCATCTTCAAGAGTAAGTTTTGTATTACGACACCGTAAATTACGATTACAACTTGATAATTAAAAATTGAAGTAGTAATCAATTGGAGTTTTTTTATGGAGAACCAAATGTAGAATTTAATTCCTTTTTTATTCCCATTTCTTGTTTTTAATAGATCAAGTAAAGTAAGCTTCGGGACATCATTCCTAACGATTAGAATTGAATTATTATTAAATATTATACAACTTTCTTTAAATTTGTTAGTCCTGCTGTTATAAAACAATAAATGAATAACTTTTTGATTATATTAGAGTTATTTTTTTTAAATAAGAATGAATAAAATAAAATAATTTTAAACGTTTTGATTTTCTAGAGTTCAAAGTTTTTTTTATAAATTAGTGATAGTGATATAGTCGTTTGTTTTTATTATGCCAACCAGCCGATCACTCACGTGTAAATTAGTGATGGTGACATAGTCGTTTGTTTTTAGAGTGTCCTTAAAATAGACCCCGGGCCTAGGTTTTTATCCTAGACACCCTATATAAATAAATTTTTTTAAAGTAGCTAACACGTGATACATACAATTGTGGTCTAGGTTAAGAGTGTAGACCCTGGGTCTAGGAGAGTATACAGATAAACTGTACGGTACGAAACGCTATTTTGTACTGTACGATTTTACATAAATTTTGCACAAAATTCATACAGTCCTTATTTATTTAATAAACCCTAACCCGTGACTAATTTATACTCTTGTACTGACACATGAAGTGGCGAGTGCTGGACAATATTTTTACTTTTTTATGTTCTGATCGTTTCGTGGTATGAATGAAAATATCACGTGATAGTAGTTAATCAACCGTACAAGCCACAAATAAATCGTACAGATCACCTAACTTCTATTCGTACAGTACAAGATAGCATTTTCGTACCGTACAGTTTATCGTCATACTGGGTCTAGGATAAATTTATCCTTGTTTTTATTATGCCAATCAGCCGATCACTCACGTGTAATATGATTTTGTTTACATATATAATATGTCCGTCACGTCCTTACACTTCAAATTCTTTTTCTCCTTTCTTTCCCTTTTGCAACGCGAAAAAAACTTTAAACCTTCAAAAGCTACCTTTATTTTTTTTACATTTGATTTTTTATAGCATCCGACCTCTTGTTTTTCTCTTCTTTTATTTTTATTAGCTTTAGTTACACTTGTTCTTAAAATTTTCCGAAAGTTATTTGTTTATTTTTATTTGTTCTTTTAGTTCTTTCTTTACAAAAAACCTATATTCCTTATATTCAAATTTATTCACGATGCCAAGAAATAGATTATCAGTCTGTGTTCCTTCTCCTGATTTTCCTTTAGGCGTCATGGGACCTGAAGAAAGGTATTTATTTTTTCTTAAAGAAATAATAACGTAGCAAAAGGAAATATCAATATTAAAGTAATATAAACTATGGATAGGTTTATTCAATTCGTTAATAATTTTAAGTTGGCTAGTTAGAAGAAATACATATTTACATAACATTAAAATTCAAATAATATAATATTAATACAAATAATTCTACATAAATACTATTATAGTATTGATTGGTCTTCTGCCAGTACTTCTTTAGGCTCACAAAATAACTTGAAACGCGCGGCCCCGACGGTAGCCCTCCACAATCCGAAGAGAATGAAGACAACTCCACCAACCACCAACTTTCCGAACAAGGTTTTGGCCACAAAACCTCAAAAAATCACCATTATTAACGGTAAATATGTCAAATATCTTTATTTTGATTAGAATTTTTGGTTTTAAAGTATGATTGTTAATATTTAAAATATTATTATTTTATTAATAGAACGGCGAACGAAGCGTAGATATACCCCATATATTAGCTCACCTTTGAGTGAAAGGTAAAATCTAATTATTATTATTAAAAAAATATAATTTTTTTTATTAAATTACTAAAAATTTTAAATTTAGGGGACAACTTCGAAGTGAACTTGCTGAAGAAATAAGCCCGCAATATACAAAAGAAATTTCAAGTATTTTCCTTGATGATGCCAACTTTTCAAGGGATCCTAAAATCAGGAAAAAAACAGGGGTTCATTTTGTGCTTGGTTTGTTTAAATTTGCTCATAAAAAAGCCAATGCACCTGCATACAATTCTGCAGAAGACCGTGGATTACAAAGTATAATGCAAAGAAAGGATATTAAAGTGGAATATAAACAAAAAGAAACTATTCCATTTAAACCTTTGAAACAAAAAAATGCACTTCCCCCTGCTGAGCACTTGGCAACTGCTCGCACAGCTGTTAATCAAATTTTGGGACATTGATTAAATATATTTTTAGAACCATGCCATTAATTTGGTGTGGAATTATAGTTCTTATATGTCATTAACTTGATATATTTGAACACCCATGCCATTAACTTGGTGTGGTTTTTTAGTTC
>PQFF01000109.1:995470-1033654 GCA_003547095.1 Diversispora epigaea | reverse complement strand
AGAATAATAATAATTTTTTATTTTTAATTGTTTTTAATTGTTTTTAATTGTTTTTTTAATTATTTTTTAGCAAATTAAATGTCAAAGAAGCAATTGATTTTATTGGAGAAGCTTGGGAAAAAGTAACACAATCAACAATTACAAATTGTTGGATAAAAACAGGCATTTTACCAGATACAAATGAAGAAGAAATTAATAATGCTGAAAATAATATGCAAGATGAATATTTACAAAATCAAAATGAAATTAACAATCTTTTATTAGATATAAATATTCCACTAGAATTTGATGACAATGATATAGCTACTGAAGAACCATTAACAGATGATCAAATAATTGAAATGGTATTAGAAGAAAATAATTTTGCATCACAAAATATTAACGATGAATCTGACAATGAAGAAACACCTACTGTTAGTATGAAAGAAGGTCTTGTATCTTTAAAAAAATGGATAAGTTTTTTTGAACAACAAAATTCAGATGATTTTTGTTTTGAAGATTTAATCAAGTTTAAAAAATATGTACGAATTATTGAAAAAATGGAATTTGCAAGCAAAAAACAAACAAAATTAGATAGTGTTTTTTCTACAGATATGAGTTTTGAAACAACTGAAGTAGATATTTTAAATTCTAATTATGAAATGAATGAAAATTTTGAAATAACTGAAGTAGATACTTTAAATTCTAATGAAAATTTTGAATTGGAAGATTATATGTAATATAAAAATTTAATAAAAGTTATATATAAAAATTTATAATCACCGGTGATATATTTTTTATATGATGTGATTATATATAGGTTTTTATGTAATATCACATTTGCTTATAATCACCACCAAAATTTGGTCCCGAGGTGGTGATTATACATAGGTCTGACTGTATTTCGCAGTGATTGGTAGAAATTTTAGTGGTGAAAATTGTTGAAAAGAAAATAAAAAAGACATTAAGTGAAATAGATCGTCATGATTAATGATGCGAGGTTATAAAGAGAACGATAAAAAGAATTCTTGAGTAGAAATTTATTCAAATAATAACTAATTAGTTAAAAATTTTAAAAATACATCATTCATTTTCATTTACATTATAACTTATTTATTAATTTTTAAATATTATTAGTCGATATTGGGATAATGATCATTAATATTAATAGCTAAAATCAAATAATCTACGTACAGTCGCGTCGGAAAGTAATGAGTGTTACAATATGCAATATTTTTACAACTGATTCCCCTTTTTTTTGATTTTTTGACTGTGTGAATGTTATATGGTTAAAATTACATCCAAAACTGATGTTTCGACAGGATAATTCATTACAAAAAAACCGTAAAATGGTTTTAGACAAAAAAAAACCCCCGATGGACTGACCAGCAAATTCTCCCGACCTTAACCCTATAGAAAACATCTGGAAATCATTAAAAGCTGTAGATGAGCTCAAGACTGCTTTGAGTAAGGAGTGGTCAAAATTTGGTGCTACGAATAATTGAAACAGAATTGGATGCAAAGAAGGCCAAAAAAGCTTTATTTACGAGTCAGTTTAAAATGTTATGACAAGATGAAAAATTTGTTCGTACAAATTATAAATTATTATATTTACCCACCAATCACAATAAATAGTTAAAAAAAAATGAACGCCGAAAGCAATTTATTTGTATCAAACTTATTTATTTCAATAAATTCAACTGGCCAGGCAAATTTCTATGTTAACTTGATTTTCGACGATTAAACAAAATAAATAAATTAAGAAATAGTGACATGAGCTGTACAATATTTTATCCTAATTTCAGAACAAATAAGAAACATTATTAGTTTTCTGTTATTTATCAGTGGCAATTAAACTAACATAATTTATAAAAATAATTCGTTTAACCAGTATCCAATTCATCGCTCATGGCCATTATTATCATAGTGGAAATTGTTAACTAATTATAATTTACCCATCCCTCAATAAATAATCAAAAACCTCATGCCCGGAATAACAAAAATTGAGTAAGAAAATTAACTGTTAAAAAAAAAGNTGAAAAATTTGTTCGTACAAATTATAAATTATTATATTTACCCACCAATCACAATAAATAGTTAAAAAAAAATGAACGCCGAAAGCAATTTATTTGTATCAAACTTATTTATTTCAATAAATTCAACTGGCCAGGCAAATTTCTATGTTAACTTGATTTTCGACGATTAAACAAAATAAATAAATTAAGAAATAGTGACATGAGCTGTACAATATTTTATCCTAATTTCAGAACAAATAAGAAACATTATTAGTTTTCTGTTATTTATCAGTGGCAATTAAACTAACATAATTTATAAAAATAATTCGTTTAACCAGTATCCAATTCATCGCTCATGGCCATTATTATCATAGTGGAAATTGTTAACTAATTATAATTTACCCATCCCTCAATAAATAATCAAAAACCTCATGCCCGGAATAACAAAAATTGAGTAAGAAAATTAACTGTTAAAAAAAAAGAGGATGCATCAAATTGTTGTTTGTGTCCCCTCCATAAATCCCGAAACTTGAATATTTATAAACTTGAATCTATATATGTGGATAAAAAACGAAAATTGAGTAAGTTTACGTCCCAAAATTTGGTCATACAAGTAATTATATTTACCCATCCTATGCATATAGAAAAATTTAGCAAATAATATATTTACATCAATATTTTTTTAAAGGTTTGAATGAATCTAAAACTTCATCAGCTGAAAGATGAAAATAATGAATAAGTAGTAGGCATCGCTGTAATGTAGTTTTTAATGATAATTATTCTTAATCCGTACTTTAATAATTGATTTAAGAGTAATATAAAAAATTTGAGCAGATACACTTGACTTGACAACTTTTTTTTAATCGATATTTCAATACATTAGAATGTGAAGTAATGGAATTTTCCTTATTTTCAACTTCACTGATTACATTGTAATCATCTTTATCAATAAGAGGTTCAATCAAGTTTTGAGATAATTTGTGGTTCAAGATTATTTTTTTATTTTTAAAACTTTTAAGATTGATTGATAATAATTTGAATTATTTGCATTAATTTGACCAATAAACATTACAGTTAAAAATATGCAATTTAGAAGAATTTTATTATTATCTTGAAGAGAATATATAGTATGATTACTGAACTTGAAAATTCGCCTCACTTATTTACGTGTTGCTTTAATTCGATCTATTTCTCGGAAATTACATCATTTGATGATGAACGATTACAAAATATTTGAATCTGATTATAGGTAACGACTGAACCAATTTCAAAAAGAATAGGAAGCCTGGATGGACAATTTAATTATTGAAGATACTCTTCAAAAAGAAAATATCCCATTTTATCAATATTCTGAATTCGAAGATGCAAAATCAATTAGTGGAAATGTTTATAAAGCCACTTTTAAGACTTCTCAAAAATGCATTTCTTTAAATGATAAATTTTCACTGGATAATTTAAAAAATGAAGTGAGTTAAATTAGCCTTTTTTTTTGTTCTATTATTTGAATTTTTTTATATTTAATAATTATAGATAATTTTATTCATTTATTTGTTTGTTTTTTATAGCGAATACCGATAATTATATGATTATTCATAAATGTGCTAATACCGGTTCTCTCCGTCAATATTTAAAAACAAATTTTCAAAAACTGGATTGGAACGCAAAATTAAACATCGCAAAGCAAATTTCCAATGTTTGACATTTCTGCATTCGAATAATATTATTCATGGAAAATTGGTAATATCTTCTTACTTAAAAATAAAATTACACAAATGAATAATTTTTAATTTCATTTATTTATTATTTAATTTAATTAGAATTCTGAAAACATTCTTATTCATAATGGGAGCGTTAAATTTAATGTTTTTGGATTAACGAAAATTATTCCTGAATCTTTAAAATTCCTTACAAATACTCTTGGCCCATTTCAATATATTGACTCTCAATATTTGGAAATTTTCAGCACAATTGGTAAAATAAGAGTTCAGATATTTTCAGTTTGGAAATTATTCTATGGGAAATTTCCAGTGGCAACCCTCCTTTCGAAATGGAATCTTAGTCAAATGTCGATTTGTTGAATAATATTGTAAATGGAAAAAGAGAAATGGTTATACCTGGAACTCCTCCTAAATACAAAGAAATATATACAGGTATAAATTTATAACAATTTTTTAAAATTATTTATATTTATTACATAATAAAATATATAGATCACGTTTAACAAATTGCTGGAAACACGATGAAAATTCACGACCGGACAGTTCTCAAGTGGTTAAAAATCTTTCCGAAATCATTATCTCTGATGCAAATTTTAAAAATGAAACTCCTCAATTACAACCCCACAATGTTACAGATGAAGTTATTTCTGTTGAATTAAAAAAAATTATATATGTAAGTTACATTTTTTAAATTATTTTACATATTGTTAAATCCAGTTCGTGTCAATTTTCGGAAGGTTCTTTAATTAAAAAGTTGAATGAATGGATGAACAGAGGATAAAGATGAATATATATTAATGGCACGACAAGTGCCTGGAAGCGTTACCATACCATAATTTAGTAGCCTCCATCTATATTAAATGTCTCAATAATTTGAAAATACTTTGCATCAAGAGTAGTATGTTCTTCGCTTGTTTTCTTTACTCCAAGAGTGAGGGCATGGTTATGTCAAAAAATCATCGGAAGTTTATCACTTCAAGAATAAAATAGAAATAATATTAATAGAATATTAAATAAACAATATAATAGTTTATGCAATTTATACAACAATAAAAATAATTTTTATTTATTGTATCTTTGATAAAAGTTACAGTTTTGAATAATAAAAAATTTATATTATTTCGAAATTACAGAAGATAAAAAAATTTAAATAGGAATTCTATTTCATGATATAAGTGTTTGGTGGATTTTTTGCTAATAGAAAAACATAAAAGTCAAATTACCATTGTTTCTAAAATGCTTCTTTGTTTGTTGCTCTTGTAATTTTTTCCTTATCGTAAATCATTAGCTAATTACCTAACACTAATGTAAAACAAGATTCCGATGATTGATAATATACTAAATCTGGTTTTCTGATTTGGAAATACTCCTCAAGGAAAATTATAAGTCAACTAACAGTTTCAAGAATTTTGTTATTTCTGCTAGCCAGTTTTTTTTTGTCATTAGTTAATTTGAATATCAATTATATCTCTTGAAAAATGCATTCCATATTTTGCAAATTGTGAACAAGAACAAAATAATATGATGGATATTATTACTAATATTAAAGAATACAGCGGATAGCAATAAACAGAAATTTTCGGATCAGAAATTATAGAATAAATTGAAATGATGATATGTATATATATAAGATCAGGTGACGGATATAGCCATGATCTTGTGTGTAACGTGATGTAATAATATAAATACAACTCTTTCTTTTTCTTAAAAAAAATAAAATTCTTTTGTCTAAAACACTCAATAACTTTGATTGCCGGAATATTAAAAGTAGGTGTATTATTGTCTCTATATTGTTTTGCTCTGTTTTTATCATTTAAAAGATATCAGTTAGTATGAAAGTAGTAACTTTTAAATGATATTATTGTGATTTTTATGTAAAAGAACCTCCCGATTTCAATGTCACTTTTTTCTCCCTTATTGCTTTTTTGCCTATTTGCTAGCTTGCTAATTTGTTTTTCAATATTATTTTTATCGTTTAGCATGGTATTTATTAGTATTCTCTAGCAAACTTTCAATTATTTTTTTGAAAATTACTATAGTCATGTGATCATGCGAACCTTCTTTCAAAGAGGATGTTTGGGTAAAGGAATATTTATATTCATTTCAATTTTTTTGAAGTAACATCACTTATATCATAGTTATTACTCCTGATGTACCTTTAATATTTAATGGAAAGATTTAGGGAAAAAAAACTTTTGACTCTTCATATTCAATGATGGTGAGAATATTTCAGTCATCAAACAACTTACCATTTATCAAGGATGATTTCTTATTATATTCAATGAAAAGTTCTGTCATCAAACTCTTTATGAGGAATAATTGATAAAGATCATTTATTGAGGAGAAGGATCCAGATTAATAAAGATCATTTATCGAGTAGAAGTTGATTACAATTAACAAGATTGCTACAACACCAACAAATCAAGCTAAATTTTATAATACTATGAATGTTACAGATTACTTTGTTAAAATGTTGGAAGTTTGTGAAGTAATCAAGGTATGATAAAAATAAAATAAAAATTTATAAATTTATGCATATGATCACTTTTTTTTTTTATTTTATTTGATATTAAAATAAATATAATTTCGATTTAAATAGGGGCAGCAACATATTTGCAAACACAAGTAGGATAGCTGATATTATTATCATTTGAGAATCGACAAGATCAAGCAAGATGCAGATATTCTTAATTATCATGGTAATGAATGCATCTAACAATCTGGATAGATTATTTCCAATAATATGGATGACCATGGTAATTATTTCTGGTTCAATTTACATTATTTATTATATTGAATATAATTTATTTTAAAAAGTAATTCTCTCTTTCATCTATATATATTATTACATTTTTTGAGATACCAGCTTACACCCTTCCAATACTCACACTTAATATCATCCTTCTTTTCGTAATGCTTCTTTCATTTCACATGAAGGACGTGGAATTTGAGAGCAAAAAGTTGTGCAAGGACTGCCAGTCGATATCACTTTTGGATCTAATACTTACAATTACAGTCTGTCAAGGTAATGGAACGGTGTGAATTAAATAATATTCAAAAGTTTAAGTTACAGCAATGTTTGAGAAATGTAACATTTTTTAAAAATTATATCATTTCTTTCAATTTCATTTATTAGATGGAACAAAAAAATAAAATATTCTATATATTCCAATTCTCAGGGTGATGTTGGAGTTCTCTATAGCAAGCATGGCTTATATGGTAAAGCACAACCATCTTTTATAATCGCAATATTTTCGTGTTTCGTGTATTATAATGATTCAAACTTTTTTATTAATAATTCTATCATTATGATTTTATTAATTATTTTCTATCCATAAAAAATTATTTTACGATTTATTTCTGCATTTTCTTTTACTAATGATTTATTTAACGAATAATTCTTCATTATTATTGCTAATTCTTGTTTCTACTACATAGAAATTTTATCCCAACATTTTTATGTGCTGTTAACACTTCTATTTCTTATTTCTATTCAATTGGACTAACAGTTTATTAACGATAATAATCTTCTATTTTATTTCTGATGGTTTTAGTTTCTTTTTTTTTTATTTCTATTACTAACGATTTCTATTTTAGCAATTTTTATAAATAATTTTTGATTTCTACTTTTCTAAGATTAACTTTTTTATAAACTAATAAATTTCTTTTTTCTAATAGATAACGAAGCCAATTTTTTTTTCTTCCGTAACATTCTCATTAGGTAAAATTTTTTATTTAATTATTTTCTCACGGATTTTTCATTCTTGTACAGTTGTATTTAACTTTTTGTTCGGAATTTGATTTTTTATAGATTGAGAAATATTTAATAATCATTTTCTTCAACCATCCAGAATATTCTTGTTAGGTTAGGTTTTATTTTTATTTTACAATTTTTTAAATTTTTATGCTCTTTTTTTTTGATTCATTTTATTTGGTTTTATTTTTTTTTATAAAAATTTATTTGTTATTAATTATTCTAGAAGTGTTTCCCTAGTTTCAGTTTTTTTTTAGTTTGCAGGATCTCGTGGATTGCCTTTCTTTATTTTTAGGTAAGAATTTTCATTCTTTTCTTTTATTACATAATTGTTTTATGAATCTTCCTTTTAATAAATTATTTATTATTTTATTTTATTTCCTTGGACCCAAACTCTGGAATAAGGATTCACTTAAATTTAGTTCCTAAATGATGAAAAGTAATCAAGACCTAAAAAAATATAATATGTAGTTGTAAACAAAGTAAGTGAAAAAATATTATATCATGTACCTACATCTCAGCATCTCATTTTTTGTGGAAACCTTGGAGAAGTTTTTATGTTGAAGGTCTACTGATTCTATATAAGGGGTTGGTTATGTCTTCCTTCATAACAAACATAGAAATTGATTCTTGAAAGTACTCTGTTAATGCTTAAGCTTATGCTTGACTTATGCTTAATGTTCTTATGTTATGCTCATGTTTAAAGCTCATGTTTATTCCTTAGCAAAAATGATCATGTTTTATGTTCTTGCATTATATTTATATTTCTTACACTTTACACTTTTTTATTTTTAAATCTAGTTTCCAAACGATCAAAACATCTTCTGATATGCCAAAGATTAACTCAAGGATATCAGTTAATAGTTCTATCTAACTATATGATGAATGAGTCTCTAAAGAAACAAGGATCATCAGTTAACTTAGATGGCAATCTCAAGATAATTCATCAGAGATTCTGAAAAAAATCCTTCAAAATTCTTAGACATGCCGCATCCATATTACCTTAGTATGGGTGCCACTAACTGAATATTACCTTGATTTATGGACATCATATCCATATGTATCTGATACGGTATGAAGTTAAAAGATATGTACGAAAAATTCAATCTGAATCAAATTCTATTCCTTATTCTTATGTTGAATGGCCCAGATTTCAAAAAATTTATAAACCAAGGAAAGAGAATTTTAGTTATTCTCATGCAGATTACAGCTGGAATTATGTATTGTGGATATAATAATGATCTTTTGGATCCATTGAAAATTCGAAGAGCAAGATTTTTACTGATACTGATGGAAAATGTTCCTGATACTATGAATACAGCAAATGAAACATTAGATGATGAAGAAGTTTGGGTAAATGGAATTTACAGGTTTATAGATTTACTTGAAAAAGCTTCTTAGTTTCCGCCATATAAGATTTTTACAAAACATTTGATGGTTCATATCCGAGAAGACCGTCTTCAACGGATAAGAAGCTCACTAAAGATTTAAGACCTGTACAACAATCCAAGCCATGTTGAATCCCGTTACAGGGATCGTCATTAACATTCGAGAGTATATCAAAATACTATTGTTAGAAATTAATGTGTGGATTGGTTATTAAAAAAATTTTTTTGATATCGAGAGTCGAGAAGATGCAGCGAATTTTGAAAAAGAGATGCAAGAAGAGAATTAATTGAAAATTGTACTGAAAGATATTAATTCTTAGATGATAATTGTCTTTATCAAATAAAAGAGAATTATTCCCGAGACGTTGCAAAAGGATTGGTTTATGAATAACATGTTTAATTGTACCAACGTAACAATTATAATAACCAATAATTCTACCAATAATAATACAACCAATAATTCTGCCAATAATAATTTCACCAAAATTCTACCAATAATCAATTAATTTATTGGTAAAAGATTTGGAAAAATCAAATCTGCGAATTAACCGAAAAACCAGTATCATAACTGTTATTTTACATTAACAAATTCAGAGAATTGTAATTTTCAGTTAAATTGGCTTTGGTGTACCTCACGCATTTGTCTTATAGAAGATACGTTGAAAAAATAGAGTAATACAACTGAAAAAAAGAAAAGATATTGATATAGGTGGAAGTATCCATTGAACAAGTAATGAGTTTAACAGACAATAATTATTAGATGTTAAAGCAGATAGTAAATTTCTAAATGATGTTGAAATCAAATATTCATATTTTAAAACACGAATATTCACAATATATACATCGTTCAAGTGTAGGTATGTAATCCGGGAGAAGGATATTTATGGTTAAACAATCGACTGTTTAATACACATTATGACAAGATCTTATTAAATCCTCAAGTGAATCCGATGTTTTATTGAAAGAATTTTAAAATTTTTGTGAAAATGAGGTGGAACTACGAAAATTCTGGGAAGATGTGAAAAATAAAGAAACTTTATGTTGATGGAGATTTTATTGAAGTTGGAGATGATTAATCTCTAAATCAATCATTGGAGGGAGCAGAGCCCTTATTAATAAATATTTTCAATAATAATTATAAAATATTACGAAATTTAAATTTAAAGATACAAATCAAAGATAATTTATATTTTTATAAATAAAATTTTAAAAAATTGTATTTTTTTTTTAATTTTAAAAAATCAATAATATTAATTGTTTGAAACTTAGTAAGTAAATATATTATATATTTTAAAATTATTATATAGAAAAAAAATCTAGCTTATCATGTCAGTTGACTCGTGGATCATTAATTAATTGTTTAAATTACATATTCATTGTCAATATTTTAAACAATAAAAATTAAATAACGAACAATTGATCTTTTTTAAACAAAATAATTATATTTCATAATGAAGTCACATTTTTTTATAACATTACACTACTCACATGAGTTATGAGTAGCGTAATTTTATCATCTATTCGAAATAATAAATTCAAATTTATTTTCATTCCAATGAGATTTTATTAAAACGTGGAAATCATTCCTTTTACAAAAAAACGAAATGGTGATTGTCAAAGACTCATTACTAAAGAAAAATCCGTGATATATTTATTTTACCAAAAAATTCAATCATTGATGCAATTATTCAACAAGGAAAGCTAAACAGAATATTAATCAAATAACGAAATGAACAATTTGAAATATTGTTTGAAGCTTGTTTTTTTAAAGGGGCTGGTGATCGTCAAAACGAACAAATTGATCATACTACGGCTTGACGCTATGGTAAGAATAAAAAAAAATTCCAACATTTTTTTATTTACACAAATTTTTATTTCATTTATTTTTTTTCTTTTTTCCCAAACTAATTAATAATTTTAAAATAATAAATTAAAAAAAAATATTATAAAGCATAACAATTATTTTTATTATAAAACTAGATCATTCTGTATTTTTTTAATAAAATTATTTCACCTGGTGTGCTTTTATATTAAATCAGGATTATTTTTTTCTCTTATTGGTCATTCGAGAGAAAATTATTTGCATTATTGACAATGCAGTATGTGTAAGCCCGGGACAATAAAAAAAAATAAAAATAATAGTAATAACTCAAAATTTTATTATAACAACATGCTTTAATGATCCAAGTAAAAAAATTTAGAATTCTTAACTTTGCATATATAAATATCAAGGCATATATTGCATATAACTCTTTTGATATTTACATTGCAAAAATTTACTTTATTTACTTTAATTAATCAAGTCCTCGATTTGTGTAGGGGAATAAATAATTTTGATAAATTTTAATAAAATTTATAGCTTAAAACAAGAAGATTGACACAATGATCTAGTACTTTATTTATATTATTATTTGTATTTAATTCTTTTTTTTAAAAAAAAATTTTCTTGGAATTAAATATTAGGATAGCCATAATCAGGGTTGGGAAATTTGCGTGTACTAGATGAAATTAAAGTTATACTTGTACTAAATTTTATATTTGTTATTATAGTGTACTAACTGTTCTAACTGTTGTACTAACCTTTTTTTCCCAACCCTGGCCATAATAACAATAAATAAATTATGTAATGATTCACAATCACAAAAAATAAATAAACAAAGCAAAGCAATTTTGAAGTCTTCCATGCTTATTGAAAGATAATGAAACGTTTGAGACTTAAAATTTTTTTTTCATACATTGAAATGCATTAAAATGATAAATTAAAAGAACTACTAATTACACTAATTTCTAATCGTCAATGGCGAATAATTAGTGGAAGTGGACAATCGAGTAAATACCCAAGGTATGCAAGGAGACAACGCATAATTAGTGTTTCATTACTCACAAATTTTTGTTTTTTAATTATTATTATTGTGAATAAATGCATAATAATGCATAATGCAAGTGTAAAGAATTTCATTGGTTCTTTTTTTTATGTCTGCATTTAAAATTTCAAATTTCTTTAAATTTCCAACAAACTTAATCAAAATGATTCGTTCAAAGGTTTAATTTCTCCTGAATGTTGATTAGAATAATAATTATTACCAGGGAAAACAGGGACTGTTATAAGCCCGGTTCATGATATTATCCTAGACCCAAGAATTTTCAAATTTTATTGGTCCAAGTTTAGCAGGTGATCAGAAATATTTCACGTGTAAGGGCAGGTGATCGAAAATATTTCACGTGTGAAGTTCACATGATGAAAGTGGTGTGATGAATGTTAGGTGACAAATATAGTTTCCACATGCAAAAAAATTCCGTCCCTAGGATATTTAATAAAAATCGATATTCGAAAGGTGTGACACATGTGATAAATAAACCTACCCCTGATAAACCATAACCATATCCCATGCATTAAGGTAACATCATGTGAAAACATAGGATAAAATCCTCTAGGTTAAGATTCACGTATTTGGACAGACGGACATTTTATAATATGTACATATAAACTTGTGACCTTACCTGAAAATGTGAGTCCTACGCTTTGCTCCGGACAATTATATTTATTTATATTATTGTTTATTTAACATGACATGATTATTTTTAATTCGCCCAGATTTTACACTTTCTTTTTTATGAAAAGAAAACATGAGATGTGATGAACATTGTGCAAAATTGGATTTCACAAAGTTTACAAACCTTACAAAACCCGCGGGGTCAAATGTCGTTCGACCTCATGCGAGAATAAGTCAGACGGACATTTCAACTAGAGTAGGTTAAATATGATATGCTTAATTAGGATATGGATACTTGTAAAATAAATATATACACTATAATTATTAGAGTTGTATAAATATAAATAAAGTAAGTAAATATAAATCTAAAAGACTTATGAATGCATTAAAAAAACTTGGATCTTTTCTTATTAAATTAGAACAACGCAATGTACAAAGGTAATAATAAAACAAAAGTGCAATTATATTTACACAATATTAATGGATGTAACTATATATGTTATTAAGGAATAATTAATAATTAATATAAAATAATAATTATTATTGAAAAAAAAAATAACCCAAGAAATTTCTACTACAATGAAATCGTTTTCTTATAAAAGATGCACTTCCATTCTCCTTTCTTTTTCCTTCACTGCCATCAAAAAATTTTATTCACGGCAGTTTTATTTGGTGTGACACCACGACTTTTACTTACTCTCATTCTTAATTACGTCCTTCTCACGAAATTAATCAAAATTCTTATTCTTTGAACATATTATTAATTCTTCACCACTACAAGAAAAGTTAATTCTCTCTTCAAGCTATCTAATATCATAATAAAAAAAATGATTTCATTCCAGAAATCCGCTGTTCTTTTCTTTGCATTGGCTTTAGCAGTCATGTTTATGTTGGAAACTGCATCTGCTGGAGTCATCTACCGTGCAATTGCTAAAAGAGACTATGAAGATTCAGATTCCGATCCAGATTTAGAAACTTCTGCTAAATTGATAAATGGAGTATTTAAAGGTAAAACCGAAGGTGATGCTACCTTCTACGGCGTTGGTCTTGGTGCTTGCGGTTTCACTAATACCAATGATGAAATGATATTTGCTATGCCTGCTGTAATGTTCGATCCATCACCAAATGGAAATCCATATCAAAACCCTAATTGTGGCAAAGAAGCTATTGTTACTCGCAGAGTTGGTGGAGTTAAAAAGAGGGTTAGAGTCATATGTGTTGATCGTTGTGTAGGTTGTAAATATGGTGACATCGATTTGAGTCCCGTATGTATTTTTTTTTTGTTTTGTTTATTTCCTTGTTTTCCTTTTATATTTTAAATTCTAATTTTTCAACTTTTATTTCTATTTAATAAATAAAAATAGGCTGCATTCAATATGATTGCAAGCCCTGATGAAGGCCGTGTAAAAGTTGAAGTCAGATTTACAGGCAAACCACCAAGGGGACCAAAGGGACCAAAGGGACCAAAAGTGTAAAAATATTATAGATACATATAAAGATATCTTATTAAAGAAAGAAATCAAAGAAGGAAGAGAAAAATAACAAAAGAATAAGATCGATAAAAAAACAAATCGTATATATTGTATATATGCTTGAAATAGAATTTTAAACTAGACAACGAATTAGCCGTCTGAATAAAATTTTTCTTTAAATACATAGAATATAATTAATATATCACTTCCATTCCATTAATACGTCTTTCCTATTCTAACATAGATCATACGTATGCACGCATTTTTTTATTTGTTATTTTCATTTATTAATATTATTGTTATTTAGCACTACCATTAATTTTGCATATAATAAAGATTTTCTTTCTCAATCATTTATATGAAACGATTTTTTTTTAATTTTTTTTAATTAACTGTGCTGTGTTACACTAATACGCTTAAGCTTATGCCTGAAAACACTAAAGGGGTTAACCCACAGGCATGTTCCTTACGTTTTTTTTTTGGAGCAGTATTTACATCTCGATTTCAGTGAGTCTATAAGAAACGAACCAAAAACTTAAAGTAATCCATATAAAGTAACTTATATCGATTAAACCTTAGAATAATAACCAAAAATAGTCATAACTCACACTTACTTCTCTATTAGTAAATGATTTTTAACTAGTACATTAAACCTCAACAGGTCACATTATACGTAATATATTTCAATCTTGTTTGTGTTAATTCGTTTTTAGACACCTTGTTATATTACAACAAAGCATTTATTTGTCAAAAATCAAGTAAAAAGAAATGCAATAATATTATCATAGATATTATGACTTAGTATGCTAAACATTGTTTTACTTTATTAAATATTCTTCGAAATAATATATATTGTCAAGTAATATTCTACTATCAAAATATATATTATCGAAATATACAATATTTTAAATAATATGTATGTTTTCACAGAAAGCACTGCTGAAACATTATCTGTTATATCGGGAATTGAATGCACTGCATTCTATATTCCACCCTAATTTAGATAATTTTTTTATTTTCATCAATGACAATTAATGCAATCAATAACAATTAATAACAATTAATGCAATCAATAACAATTAATAACAATTAATAACAATTAATACAATTAATACAATCAATACAATTAATACAATTAATACAATCAATACAATCAATACAATCAATACAATTAACAATTAATACAATAACAGTTAATACAAATTCAGGCATATTCCGATAACTTTGCTTTTTTAAAAAATCTTTACCAAAATATGTGAAAATCGGGTAAATATTTATAGTAAATAATTAAATATAATATAAATAAAAAAAACCAATTAATAATTGATACATTCGGAACACTTTTCATTAATTTGATTAATTTGATTAATTAAAAAACAATAAACATATTCTACTTAATGATATTCTTATATTGATTTATATTACATTAATCATCGTCGAGTCTCAATGAATCATCAATGAATTATCATTGAATCTCAAGAAATCCTCTAGATCATGTCTATAATCAATATAATATCATTCAATACTATTAAAACGACAAAGAAATGAATTGAATATAGGCACTTTCTTCTTTATTTTTGGTTGATTCTTTGTGATTAAAAAAAAGGCATCTAAAATAGAATTGATTTCCCCCTCAATTTTACCATATTAATTTTCTTTTTTTCATTGGTGTTTATAACAAAGTAGAAGAGACTTTATATTCCAGATTCAATATAAACAAATTTTTATATTCCCAATTATAAATTCTCGAGAATATCGACTTTCGAAAATCTAAATGATCTCGGGAAATTGTAATAAATAGTATCACGTGTAACATAGTGCCATTGTTCTTTTAAAATTTCTGGTCTAACCAAATTTAAACTTACCAAATAGGATATGAATAATACCAGGTTTTTAACAAAGATTATATGATATAATATCTGATATGATACGATATGATATCTGATATTATATGGTATGGTGACAATATAAAAAAGAGTTAGCTTTTAGACTTTTTAGACTTTTTTTTTTAATACAGTAAATTATTTTAGTCGGTTTAAATTATTTAGATTTGAGCAACGTATAATTTTTATTATAATACAAATTAACCAAATGACATAATGTATCAAACAATAATATCATTAATATGTCACAAATTATGAAAAATTCTAATCTATGTATGTATGTATTATGAACTTCATGAAAAAAGTGGGTGAAAGACGTAAATTATATTATGAAAATATGGAGGGAAAATAAACAAACAAACAATAAATCAAATATCTCCTACGCTTTTTTAAAATTATTATAAAATATTTACAAAATACGATATATGCGCAGAATTTGGTAAAAATTTTTTTCAATTCGGTGATTTTTGGTAAAATTTTAATTTTCATGAAGGGAATGATTGATATAATGTATATAAAATAAAAAATTTTTTTTCCAATATATTTTCTTTCAAGTTTTATCAAAAGACTTAAAATGAAATTTTCATTGATTTTTTTTTTTTAAAAGAATAAGTAGTAGTGACAAAAGGATAGGTGATAATAACATTCGTTGCTCAGGTTTCGGGTACAGCGGAAGGTAATTAAACATATTGCCAACTACCTTTGACGCGACCTTCTGCGGGATCAGCAATTTGGTTGAATGCAGCAGCTAAATTATTTAAAATTAATTAATGAAATAAGATTAGCATATAAATATATAATAATATATGTGTAATAAATAATAAATAATATTAATAATACTTACGAGATAAATCAATATCTTCAGAATTACATCCTGCACAACGATCCACAACTTTAACAATAACAGATTTATTTCCTCGAGTAACCTTTACAAACGTTCCACATTTTGCGTTCTTATTTGGATTACCATTTGGAGTAAATTGATCGAACTGAGCTCCGGGAATAGCACAAGCTAATTCACTATCAGAATTGACTGTTCCGCAAGCACCTAAACCGAGGTTGTAAAAAGTGATATCACCGTTGTATACTTCTTCTACTCTTTTAGAAAGATTATTCTCACTAGTATTTTCAGGAATACTAATAGGGGCAGAATTAGTGAAAGTCAAGAGAGCGACGATCACCATGACGAAGAACATAAGTTGAAAGCTGGTGAAAACTGAAGACATTTTATGTTTTTGATTTGTGGTATAATGGATGTGTTCAAAAAAGAAGACTTTAAAATTATCAAAATTTTAAAGAAAAGATGAGTTTTTAATTTTTTAGGAAGAAGGAGTTGTTGTTAAATCAAAGCAAGCTTTGAATTCAATTTTTTTTACAGGTAAAGGAAAAAAAAAGAAATTATTTTAAATACAAAAGTTTGATGAGAAAATATATTGTTTGAAAAAGAAGAAAAAATTCTTTTTTTTGTGGATAATAAAAATTTTATGTTGCGACTCGCGCAAATTTAATAAATCTAGTTTATTGGGTTTTTTTATTTTTTAAAAAAAAGAAACTTTTCTTTTTTTTCAAACGAAAATTTTATTTATTTAACAACGGCTAGCGTAGTTGATTATTGATGGGAAAAAAAATCGGAAGGCAAATTCTCGTCGTTTATATAGATAAAACAAATCATATAAAATCTAATATATCATATTGAGAGAATAACGAATTATAAGAAATATGCGAACAAATGTTTTAACCAGTATATACATTGTTACTCTTGTTCTTTATTTATTCTTATACAGTAACTGTTTACTAATTTATGCATGAAGTAACGAAAGAATTATCCAGTAAGAATGTGGGAGGGGGAAGCTTATTGTGATTTCTAGAGTATTGAAAAGAGTGTTTTCAACGGAGACACGTTTGGTGAATCAAAAAATAAAACCTATTTTGTTTGAGGAAATTAAGAATTTCAGAATACTAAATATTTAGGAAGTTACATTGACAACAAACAATAAACAATATAATTATATACTCTATATAGTAGTTCTATTAACCAATTACAGATAACAATTATATGCAATAATAGGCAATAAGTATACTTTCATTCATTGAAAATTGTAATTGAATTCCAATAAATATAAAAACAGGTATTCATTTGTTTTTATTTACATTTAAATCTAATACACGTTTCAAGTTATCCGAAGTAAGCAAACAAATACGCAGCCACATGTCACATCGGCATTTTTATAATTCTGATATGGTAATATATAATTTAATTAATAATTGATGATAACTGCTTATATCATTAATTTCGAGGTTTCAAAAATTTACGAAAGATGTTAAAGGTATTATTATATAAGACTAATAAAAGACTAGTAAAGAACATGTCAAAATAATGAATTAGTAAAGGTCATATTGAACTATTGAAACATTATGGTAACTAAAGAATTTTCGGAAGTATCTTGACATTCGTCCAGCATGAATTTGAATTTCATGGCGTTTTTTTTTAAAAAATTCTTTTTGTTGACTTGTAATATATTTTGTCACCTTGGTTTTTTTTTTGAATTTTTTTTTTCAATAAAAATTTTGATGCGTACAACAAATTGTGTTACCAAAGTACATCGCATGTACACTCACCGTTTCAATTTTAGATATTATATGATATAATCCGGGAGTGTTAAATAAAAAAAAATTTCCCATTTTTATATACTAGATCTCAAGATATTATTGAATAAAGATTTAAACGATTTATCTAAACCCTATCCTTAATATCTATCGATCTCAATAAACGTCAATTATAAATACTAACTATCTTATATAAATTTGTAGCTAAGAATAAAAGCTACAACTTTAATTAGGACCATATTTGATACATTTTAATGAAAAATTAAACTCTACTTAGATGCTACTAAAATGCCCGAAAATATAAAATATGATTCAAAAAAACAATCCAGAAATAAATACCAATCATTGTTATATATTGAATTTTATTTTTATACTAATGAACAAACTGAGTAATTTTAATGCTATTAACCTAAAGAATCTACTATAAAAGTTTCAAATTTTTTTCAATAAAAATTAAATAAATAATAATGTTGAAATTTCAACAAAGTTTTTTAAAACTTTGATTTTACCTGCTAATTATTTGCTCAATTCTTAACTTTTACGGAAGACATGCAATATTCCTAGCTAGTTTATTAATAATACTTTTAGTAATAAATAAAATTTTATATAAAACAATGATTAATATTCATTTTCAGATATTTTTGTTTTCGTTTAACTTTCAGATAAAAATATCTGATTACATGACAATTTTTTCAATTTTAATTTTATTAATATTAAAATGTTTACATAATTAAGTATTAAATATATAGTAATAATAAAACTTAAAGCTAGTGATATAGTATATCTGTTGCAAAATTATCAGATTTATTCCTTGACGATTAAACAAATAATTAATTGGTAAAATCATATTTTTAGAAATTTCGGTCGTTTTTAGTAGTATCTAAGTAAAGTTCAAATTTTCATTAAAGTTGTAGCTTTTATTCTTAGTTACAAATTCACATAAGTAAGTTGGTATTTATAATTTATATTTATTGAGGTCGATGGATATAAAGATAAGGTTTGAAATTCGAATTTTGGTTAATTTTATTTGAGTCAAAATTCCTGCACGAGCATGGATTCAATTTTAATTAATAAGATATTATATGATACCTAATACACGGGTGTTAAATAAAAAAAAATTAATCCATTTTTATATGCTAGATCTCAAGTTATTATTGGATAAATTTTTACTTTGTAAATAACGATTTATCATGTGGTCGGATACTTTTGGCCAGTGGGTGTACATTAAACAATGGTTGTTGTCATTCACCAAATATTAACTCAGGTTCTTGCGATGTCACTAATGTCTCAGGTATGAACATACAATGATCCAATTTAGAAAACTACTCAACCTCCTTTAAACACATGTTTCATAAATTTGGTATTACTATTATTCGAGTTTAGATTGGTTACGAACGAATTCTCCAATTATTTTAAAGGATGTTAAAGGAAAGTAAGATTGAAGGCGCTAACTTTCGCATAATTTACATAATATTTTTTATTTGTTATTTTTCCTAAATATTTGTAATATACCATAATGTTTGTATAATTATTTTTATTATAAGGGACCTTTCTTTCTATTGTTGTTGTTACACTTGTTATATTTAATGATATGACAAAACGATCAATTCGAAGATTGTTTCTTTACGATTCAATTCATATACAAAAAATGGTGAAAAAAGGTAAAAAAGATATATAAAATGAAAAAAAAATGGTTAAGATAAAGAGGATGCATAAATCTCAATAACATGCAATCAGGTAAGATGATGCATAACAATGTGCCTATTCCTAATAACACGTCAAGCATAATTTCTTTATACGCAATCAAGGGTCAAACGTTCTAAAGTTTCACAAGGAGTGAAACAAAAAAAAAACAAAAAAAACACGAGTTTATCATAATCATCGAAAATTACTACATTTATTGGTTTATAGATTTAAACATTGCAAGTAAAATTCCCGCAGTAATTTACACACATTATTTTTTCTTAATACTTTTTCCTTTCTTTATCCTTTCTTTCCTTCCTTGTAATTTATCCCCAAATAAAGTGCATACCCAATAATACATTAATAATACACATTTTATGGTACAATGAATTGTTATTACCGTTATTATTATGAAATTTTCTTTTGTTCGTGTAAATAAATAAATAAATAAATAAAATAAGTAATAACAATTGAACACTGAAATAATAACGCTATAATATAACACCATCGTATCTAAATCCAATCGGATTTATAAAATCAATTAAATTTGTTATAATTCTTTTATGATATATTTTTTTTATCTAGTTATGATAAGTGACTTATTGATTTATTTTTTTTTCTTTAGTTCAGTTATACATAATTCGATGATTAACTAATTTATTCAATTTTTTGGAAACCATATAAAGATTTTTAAATAGTAGTACTAAAAATCATTAATAATAATAATAATAATATTATTTCTTATTTTAAATATTGAAAAATTGCTTCACTGTCATAACTAATAACAAATAAATAAATATATATATATATATATTTTCTAATCGTCAATATTTTTGTTCTATAAATAATGAATACCAGATATTGCGCTCAGTTTCAAGTATAAATTTTACTTTAAATAGGTTATTCGTGTAATAACTTATGTTTAATTTATAAATAAAAACTTTACTTTAGTCATTAATACCAGTTTGTAACCAACTAAAGTTATTGATTCTACCAATAAAAGTAAATGACATGAAAATGGAGGAAGCTGCTAGAAATATTATTCGTCTTATTAGAATTCTAAATTTTCACAAAAAGATTTGCGTTATTGTAAATATTTTGCTATCTACCCGCGATTAAAATATTATAGTTGCAACATTTTTTGATCATATTAAATAATTTTTATACACTAATATAATGTTAAATATTATTTGCTTAGTACATTATTTTGACTTTATTAACTTTCTGTACAAATGAAATATACATAAAAAATAATCAATTTAAATAATATTTATAATAAAACCTAACCCACGTTAATTTGCAATTAAATTATTATATATTAAAAAGACAAATTTAGACAATAAAATTTTTTTCAATGGAAATAGTATGAAATTAACACAATATAAGTACAATTATAAAATACAAAAAACTATTTTTTTAAATTTTATGAATATTTAATAATATATAACAAAATATGCACTTTTATAGGGTATAAAATAAATTAATTTACTTTTTATTATAAATATTATATTTTGTTATAAAATTAAATTATATAAAAATTCAAAATTCACTAATTTTTGTTTTAAAAAATAATTGTACATCTATTATATTTTATTTTTTTTATTGATAGCAATAAAAATATTATTATTTTTGATGTATTGCATTTATGTATCAATTATAAAAGTCAAAAAAAAAAATTAAATCATCAATTTTCAATTTATTTTTGCACAATAAATAATTATAACTATATCAAAACAATAGTAATTTGTTTTAAATGATTACATACTGGTCTGTTATAATTTAAATAAAAGCTATATTCTATGATTCCAGTGATCAAATGAAACAAAAAAGATATAAAATATAATAAAATAAATAAATAAATAATTTTAGAAAAAATATCAAAGTTGTATAATAAATTCCCTCAAAGATTAATTTTCTTGAATTTCATTTTCTTCAACTTCTTCAACTATACAAAATTTTAATATTGTTAATTTATTTAAGTAAATATATTAAACAAATAATTCAAAAAATATAATACTCACTTATATCATCAGGAATTACAAAATCCCATTGTTTTGTAGCTTAAATAATAATTAATGTAAATATTTTATAAAAAATTATTATTTATTGTAAAAAATATATGTACTTACTATGTGCTTCAAATTTTTTTGATTTTACAAAAGGCAAATGTCTACTTGTATATATTGCTTCTAAATGTTTTACATTTGGAACATATTGGATAAAATTCTTGTTTAATTTATTTGCTACATTAATTTGTTTGTTTACTTGTTTTTTTTTTTCATTATAATAATTATTAGTATAAGAATCAAGTTGAAATTCCAATTCTCTAGCAGTTGGACGATTGAGAGGTTCAAAATTCCAACATTTTTCCATTATTTCTTTGAGAAATTGAGGAATTTCACATTTAATTTCAGGTTTAAGCCCTTCACAAATACCCATTGCAAGATTTTCGTTATGTGGAATATTATAATATGGTGGATAACTAGTTAGAACTTCTAACATAACCATACCAAAAGAATAAATGTCAGATGCTTTAGTGTATTCTCCTCTACTTAATGTCTCAGGTGCCATGTATGGAATTACACCATAAATATTTTCTGGATCATTTTCTGTAACTGGTTTGCACAGTCCAAAATCAGTAATATAACTTTGAGTTAAACTTTGATTAACTATATTACCAGAATGGAAATCTTTATGCATTAAGCCCATTTCATGGATATTTGTAANTATGTGCTTCAAATTTTTTTGATTTTACAAAAGGCAAATGTCTACTTGTATATATTGCTTCTAAATGTTTTACATTTGGAACATATTGGATAAAATTCTTGTTTAATTTATTTGCTACATTAATTTGTTTGTTTACTTGTTTTTTTTTTTCATTATAATAATTATTAGTATAAGAATCAAGTTGAAATTCCAATTCTCTAGCAGTTGGACGATTGAGAGGTTCAAAATTCCAACATTTTTCCATTATTTCTTTGAGAAATTGAGGAATTTCACATTTAATTTCAGGTTTAAGCCCTTCACAAATACCCATTGCAAGATTTTCGTTATGTGGAATATTATAATATGGTGGATAACTAGTTAGAACTTCTAACATAACCATACCAAAAGAATAAATGTCAGATGCTTTAGTGTATTCTCCTCTACTTAATGTCTCAGGTGCCATGTATGGAATTACACCATAAATATTTTCTGGATCATTTTCTGTAACTGGTTTGCACAGTCCAAAATCAGTAATATAACTTTGAGTTAAACTTTGATTAACTATATTACCAGAATGGAAATCTTTATGCATTAAGCCCATTTCATGGATATTTGTAAGTCCAATTACAATTTTTGATAAAATATTATATTTTTTTCTCCAAGTTAAATTTTCAAACTCATTATTCAACAGGTTTCGAAGACTACCATATTCTGCATGATCCATAACCATCATATATTTATTTTCTGTTGGATCTTTAGTGATACCATATATAGCAATTGCATTTTTACCTCGAAATTTAAGTTGATTTTTAATCTAAAATGTTTATTAGCATAAATAAAATATATTTAATTTATTTTTAATTTATATTTGAAATATAATGTTAGTATGGTAATAATATGAAATATTTACCTCTTGCAAGAAATCAATGTTATCTGTGAGATTACTAAGACTTTTCAAGCAAACATTTTGTTTACCATACCTATTCCAAACAACTTGTTTACCAAATTCATACCATTTTTTATTTTTATTTTTATTCTTATGAGAATAAATAAATCCATCAAGCCAATTTGCTTTATATACTATGCCAAAACCCCCTTTAGCAAGGTATGTTACATTTTCAAGTCTTCCAAATGGAATCCATTCAATAATTTCTTGATATTTATTTGCATTTAGTTGTATTTGTTGAATAAATTCATCAATTTCTCTATCTTCACTTGTCCATTTACCAAATTTATTTTGAAATCGTTTAGCATTACATGGATGGCACCAACTTCTTTCAATATTATCTTGATGACATTTACTACATTTTCCAGAATTACTAAAAATATTATTGATAATTAATTAAAGAATTATTATTTGATGTTGAATTAAATTAATTAAATTGAAACATTGATTTCAATAATTATGAATCTAAATACTCACCGACTATTTATATTGATTAGTTTATGATAATTGATTAGAGAATTGTTATATGATATTGAATTAAATCAATTAAATTGAAACATTGATTTTAATAATTATGAATCTAAATACTCACTAACTATTAGTTTATGATAATTGATTAGAGAATAGTTATATGATATTGAATTAAATTAATTAAATTGAAACATTGATTTCAATAATTATGAATCTAAATACTCACCGACTATTTATATTGATTAGTTTATGATAATTGATTAGAGAATTGTTATATGATATTGAATTAAATCAATTAAATTGAAACATTGATTTCAATAATTATGAATCTAAATACTCACCTACTATTTATATTGATTAGTTTATGATAATTGATTAGAGAATTGTTATATGATATTGAATTAAATTAATTAAATTAATTAAATTAATTAAATTAATTAAATTGAAACATTGATTTCAATAATTATAAATCTAAATACTCACAGACTATTTATATTGATTAGTTTATGATAATTGATTAGAGAATTGTAATATGATATTGAATTAAATTAATTAAATTGAAACATTGATTTCAATAATTATGAATCTAAATACTCACCGACTATTTATATTGATTAGTTTATGATAATTGATTAGAGAATTGTTATATGATATTGAATTAAATTAATTAAATTGAAACATTGATTTTAATAATTATGAATCTAAATACTCACTCGCTGTAATATAATTTTTATTGATTAGTTTATGATGATTGATTAGAGAATTTTTATATGATATTGAATTAAATTAATTAAATTGAAACATTGATTTCAATAATTATGAATCTAAATACTCACCCACTATTTATATTGATTAGTTTATGATAATTGATTAGAGAATTGTTATATGATATTGAATTAAATCAATTAAATTGAGACATTGATTTTAATAATTATGAATCTAAATACTCACTCGCTGTAATATAATTTATATTGATTAGTTTATAATAATTGATTAGAGAATTGTTATACGATATTGAATTAAATTAATTAAATTGAAACATTGATTCCAATAATTATGAATCTAAATACTCACCGACTATTTATATTGATTAGTTTATGATAATAGATTAGAGAATTGTTATATGATATTGAATTAAATCAATTAAATTGAGACATTGATTTTAATAATTATGAATCTAAATACTCACTCGCTGTAATATAATTTATATTGATTAGTTTATAATAATTGATTAGAGAATTGTTATACGATATTGAATTAAATTAATTAAATTGAAACATTGATTCCAATAATTATGAATCTAAATACTCACCGACTATTTATATTGATTAGTTTATGATAATAGATTAGAGAATTGTTATATGATATTGAATTAAATCAATTAAATTGAGACATTGATTTTAATAATTATGAATCTAAATACTCACTCGCTGTAATATAATTTATATTGATTAGTTTATAATAATTGATTAGAGAATTGTTATATGATATTGAATTAAATTAATTAAATTGAAACATTGATTTCAATAATTATGAATCTAAGTACTCACTAACTATTAGTTTATGATAATTGATTAGAGAATTGTTATATGATATTGGATTAAATTAATTAAATTGAAACATTGATTTCAATAATTATGAATCTAAATACTCACTCGCTGTAATATAATTTATATTGATTAGTTTATGATAATTGATTAGATAATTGTTATGATATTGAATTAAATTAATTAAATTGAGACATTGATTTCAATAATTTTGAATCTAAATACTCACTAACTATTAGATTATGATAATTGATTAGATAATTGTTATGATATTGAATTAAATTAATTAAATTGAGACATTGATTTCAATAATTTTGAATCTAAATACTCACTCGCTGTAATATAATTTATATTGATTAGTTTATGATAATTGATTAGAGAATTGTTATATGATATTGAATTAAATTAATTAAATTGAAACATTGATTTCAATAATGATGAATCAAAATACTTACAAACTTTAATATAATTTATATTGTATTGATTAGTTTATAATTGATTAGGAATATAATTTATATATCCAAATTATTATAGGTAATAAATTATGGTTGTAAAATAAGCTTATTATAACAATATGCCTACTCTTCCAAATTTTCCGATTCTTCCAATTCTTTTGTTTCTTCAATATCTTTCATTTCTTCCGTTTTTCTTGTTCCTTTCATTTCTTCTATTTCTTTAACTTTCATTTCTTCTGTTTCTCCAGTATCTTTTATTTCTTCAGTTTTTCTCATTCCTTTCATTTTTTCTCTTCAATTTCTTTAAAATCTAAAAAAAATATTGCCAACGATCACATTATCAAATAAATTTAGTTTTGCATGCATTTGTACAACAGGCTTGCTTTTATGACCCAAATCCGGATATCTTTTTTTGAAAAATAAAAATAAAGTATTATGCACCATTTATTTTCTATATATATATATATACATTTATATTCTATTTATATTATACTAAAAATAATATTTTATTTATTTTATTTATATATATTGACATAAATTTACAATTTGATACAAATCTCAAAATATAAATTTAAAACTATTAAGTATATTTGATATTTAAAATAAAAGTAATATTAATATTAAATTCTACTAAAAATAACATTTTATTAAATTTAAAATTAAATACAAATGTATCTAAAACTAAAATATATTCGAAACAAAAAAAAAATATAAATAGAAATGGAATAAGAATAGAAAAGAGTAAAAATAAAAGTATAAATAAAAAGTAAAAATAAAATAGGAGTAAAAGTGGAAGAAAAATTAAGAACAATGGTCACTTAAATAAGAAACCATGGTTATCATAACAATCTAGAATTATTCAATTTTTTACAAACACAGCCAGATAATAGCCACTTCTTAATTAAAGAATTAAAATTCTTACTTAAAAAAAATTATCATGATAATCATTTGACATTCTCAACATAGATAAAGAATTGCCATATTCACTTTAACGCAACATCATAATTTTCAAAACACATTATCAGATAATAAATTTTCAACTCTTAACAGGATGAAAAGGTTGTTTATATTACCAAAATTTGAAAAAAATAGTCATTTGCACAAATGCCTAATATAAATTTTTACATTTATTTCTTTCACATGTGTTTTTTTCAGATCTTATGATCATTTTTATTTTAAAAATTCGTTTTGGGAATAATTTACTGTATTTGTGTCGAAACGGTATTAGCCGGCTATAAGTCAGCCGATTTTTTTGGGAATAGGCTAAGTCGGCTAATTAAAATTACCATATATGGTGTTTTTTATTTATAGAGAGATGCACAAAATCTGAGGATATAATTGACAAACTATAAATACAAAATGTCAATTTATAAAAGATTTCACAACTTAATTTTATTGTTTTTTTTTAATTGTAGTTCAGTGTCCTTACATCCATCAGATATTCAAAAATCTTTTAGTTCCACAATTTACCATTCAATCCAATAATAATAGTCTGGCTAGTTTAATCAACAATAGGTAAAATTATTTTATTTTATAACAAGATTACTTATTATATATTTTTTTTTTAATTTTCAATAAATAATTTTAATTTAAATAAATCATTTAAATTTTCGCTAAAAATTTTCAATAAATTTTTTTTAGATAATAATAATTTTAATTTTAATTTAATTATGCAATAAATAAATAAAACGTTTATTTTTTTTTTCGCGCGATTAATGAATAAATGCGGCATATAGAAATTGGATCGCTAACAATTTTTAATACATTAACTAATCATTCATTTATGCAATAAATAAATAAAATTTTCATTTTTTTCACGCGATTAATAAATAAATGTGGTGTATAAAAATTGGATCGCTAACAATTTTTGATAAAATTTTTTTTAAGATTAACAAGAAAATATAATATAATCATTATATGAAATTTAACCATACCAAGAAAATATGTAATATACTACTTATTTATAAATAAATAAAATAGATGACACACTTGATTAAATAATACTTGTTATTCATGCAAATTTTAAGTTGTAAAAAAAATTAATTATTAACAAAATTCCAAATTACATTATTATTATTTAACGGAAAATTTTACATAAAAAATTATTGCTTCAATGTTATTATTTAATTTAGTAATGTAATTATATACTAATTTTTTATAAAAAAATTTTCATGATAAAAGTTTTTGCATACTTTCAAAAAATAATAAACGAAAAGTTATTATTTTTTATTTAATAATTTTCAAAAAATATTTATTATTATATTTTCAATAACATGAAAATAAAAATTTATTTTATTAAAAATATAATTTATCACATCACTCATATCATGTAAATAAATAAACAAATAATAATAAATAATAAAAATTAACAAAATTGTTCTAAAACTTGAATTTTTAGATAGAAAAAAATAATATAAAAATATACTGCCTATAAATAAATAAAATCATTAGGTAATTAGTTATTAAAAAAAACTTGGATGCCATGAGATCAATTGCATATATACCATCTTAATGAAAAAAAAAATCAGTTATTTTTTTTTTTATTTCGTAGAGTAAATACATAGCTTATATCGAAATTAAAAACATATCGCAAAGTACTTTATATAATTTATTTTTTCGGATTGACCCAAAAATAAAATTTTATTATTTACTGCAATCTTAAAAATGATTGTCAAATGATCATCTTTTAAGCTTGATGCAACGCCTTAACACTAACTATAAATCCTTTTTTTATTTTTTATTTGAAAAATGAATTCACTTTTCAAAAACACAAAGATCATTTCCTTTTTCTTCAAAAACATGAAAATTATTTCCTTTTTTTCCTGAAAAGGAGTGATTTTCATTAAAAAAAATCTCCAAACTATTTATATCTATTATAATTAAACTCTAAAATCTTAAGAATAATATTAATTTTCTTAATTCTTTTCAACATTATATATTCTCTACCTTGATTTTTAACAAAAATGTTAATATTAGTCTGTTATCTAATTTCTGTGTGTATGTGTGTGTGTGTGTGTGTGTGTACGTGTGCGTGTGTGCGTGTGTTCGTGTTTCGTGTGCGTTTTATAAAAAAACATTTTCTCGATGAACTTTGGGATAGTCATTTTTTATTTCCTTTTATATTTTTAATTAAAACATTGTTTTTTAATTTAAAGTACCACAAGTATGCATGAAAGGATAATCTAGCTATCCATTGTTTCCAATTGCGAATATCTGTGCAAGAAGGATGATAAACGAGAGCATTCGAATAGTAACTAAACATCTTAGCAGAGGTGATACTATTGAAATTGAAGAGGGGAGGGAATAGAAAATCGTTCCTTGTTATGAAAATCCAGTTCAAAAGAAAGTATTAGCACACGAGCATGACAGTAATATTAGGAAACTTTCTCTTTTTTTATTATTATTTATGATTATTTGTATGTATAATTTTCGGAGTGTTTCATGTATTTTTTTACGACGAGATGATCTTTAAATATTTGATTCAAACATTTGTCACAATGTTTTTTAATGGAAACAATCAAAAAAATAAGAATTCTGAATAAAGAGTGTTTGTAAAACAAGAAATACGTGTTAAATGAATGAACTAAATTTGGAAGGTGTTTGCATATTTATAATTTTATATATAAAAACATTAAAAATTTTACTTTTATGATATAAAACATGTTAGAAAAAATAGATAAAGAATTTCCGTGGGAGAAACATGGGGATAGGGATATTGATACTCTTTCAATAACAAGTTCCACAGATAAAGATTCTCAGTTCGGTTTTTACATATCGATAAGTCCAGACAGTCAACAAATTGTTATTTTTGATCCAGGTAAATTAAATTATTATGTCGATTATTTCTTTTTTATCATTAATAAATTTTTATAAATCTTAATAACTACTATATAAAATAACAGAGGGGAGAAAATTTAAGTTGTATGATATTAAGGATTTTAGTAAACCTATTTCTATATTTCAAGATGATGATATAGTTTATGATGAACGATGTTGTTATTCTTTAGCAATATCTAATTGTATAGACAATAATAAAAGTGAACGTCTTGTTGCTTTATCTTGTTTTGATGAAAAAGAGATGCTTTACCATCAAAACGAAAGTTCTAATCATGATAGTGACGAAAATAATGATAAAAGTAAACATCTTGTTACTTATGCAAAAAAAATAAAAAAAAACCTTTACCCTCAAAATGACAGTCCTAATCATGATGATGACAAAAATAACTCGATGGAATCAGGTGATAACGTTAATATTCAATCTCGAACGTGGATTACTTCTATTTCAACTATTCCTACCGCTTCTATTACTTCTATTCCTACTATTTCCACTACGACTAAAAATGCAAAGAGAAGTGAAATATATACTTCTTTAGGATCAATTGGTGGTGTTATAAGATTTCTTGATAGTGATGTTAAAATATCGGGATCCCAACCATTAATAAACAAAACAGTAATTATAATAGCTAATTCCTCAGGAATTTACAAACAAACTTTAAATAATGATAAAATGATAATGGAACAAGACTTTCAAAGACAACATCGATTTTTAAAGCCAACAACTGCCAAGATTGAACGATTCGAATTACCTCGACAACTTTCAATTAGTCTTTCACGTCTTTCGTGTTTAGATTATAAGCAAAAATTAGAACTTTTGCACACGAGTATTATTAAAAATCATTTAATGGTACATTCGTTTGAAAATCGACAACAAATCATTGAAATGTATAATTTAATTACTGGTAATTTAGAGATGTTATTTAAACGTCATGAATCTTCAATAGCTCACAACATAATTCATGGTTCTCCAATCTTTGCCATCTCTCGGAATGAAGAAATTTTAGCATTTTGTCGGGGAACCATGCGCATTACATTATACTTAATAGAAAATGGTTTAGAAATTACCACCAAACAATTAGAAGGTCATGGAGAAGGAATTTATAAAATTGTGGCTATAGATTTTATTGATAATGATAGTAAACTTTTAATAATTCTTGAAGAAGAACAGGAAGATTTATTGGGTGAGATTTCCATACAACAAATATTCGTAGTATGGGATTTATTTACCACATTTAAAAATTCTATACGTCAAATTTATTATTCCGAAGCTCAGAAACCTCTTCTGATGGATGCCACACATCGTTTAATTAATTCTCACGGAATGATATTAGCGGTTACGGATAATGGAAATATTATTTCAGTGTTAAATCATCAAGATGTGGCTTCAATTAGAAATCCATCTTCAAAGAAAAGGAAAATGACTAAAATTAATATTATTAAGGATCACATTTCTCATGCAATTTATAATATAGATGGGGAAAGATTTGATGCATTAACGGCCAGACGAATTATACGAAATGCTGAACCATGGAATTTCAAATGGAATTCAAAAAAATATCTCCGATTATCAGTTTGGCTGGATTCTACTGAAGAAACTCAACTTATTATTTCACATAACACTGTACAAATATGGAAATTTCGTAATAAAAAAAATGATCAAGTGCTAAAATATATTTGGGCATCGAAAAATGTGGGAGATATCGGATTAGAAGTTCGAAAATTAGAAATCCGAAAACGAGAATTTGTGTTAGATCTTTTAATACCATCAACCAAATCTTCTAAAACAAAATCGATGACAATACATTGGCCAAATAATACAAACGTTCTTGAAGGGGCATGTCGAACACTTTATGTATTAGAAGAGAAGAAACATATTGTAGCAGGTCATAATAATACTCAACAATTTGAATATTTAATTAAATGCACGCAAAGATTAGTACGAAAATATATTAAAAAATATGGAATATTTAGATTAACAGACATTCGATATCCAATTGTGAAATATCTTATTAAAGGTCATCAAGAGAATTTAATCAAAAAAATTTTAAATACGAAGATTAACGGAAAGAATAGTAATATTCATATCCCAAGGTTATATGAACGGGTGAAAGATAATAATGAATCGGTGAAAGAAAATGATAAATCGCCAGAGTTATCAGAGTTAAAATTAAAATCAAAGACAGATTTACATTATGCCATTTTATATGCACAACGAAGAGTTGATTCTTCAGAAATTATAAAATATTTAATAGATTATTACGCGGATAATGCCAAAGAATATAATAATGATGGTTGGATGTTTACAGTAAGCAAAGCTATCCCTTTGTTATATGATTATAAATTAAGTAAGTTAAATTTCTTTTTTTTATCGCTATCAAATTATATTAATTAAATTATCGATCAAATTAAATTAATTAATTAAATTAAATTTTTTCTTTTAAATTTTCAAAAGGTGAATTTGTTCAATATTTATTCAAAAAACCATGTTTTGGAATTCATGAAGCATACACTCCACCATTACGTATTAATCCTTTCGATCAAAATAAAGGAAATAGCATAACTGCGACACATTCTTTGGCAGTAAATCCACGTACAAAGTTTATTAATATTTCATGGTTTTTCATAAAAAAACTATTTGTAAGGCAATTGCAAAGATCAGAAAGAGGAGTAAGGTCACTTTTGTCTTTTACTAATTCTCTATTTTATTTTATTTTTTTTTTTAAAAAAAATGTTATAATAGGATTGAACCTTCAAATTATGATCATAAAGTTTATATAGTCCCTTTACCTGATTTTACAGTATACCCTAATACTAACCCCGAAGATCTTGAAGATCGTAGTGAAAATTATTCAAAATATTTAAGGTTTCTTCGATTATTTTTTTTGCCACGTAGAAAAGTTATTAATAATCATAAGAAAATGAGTCCTTTCCTCCGTGTTATTCATGAAGAGAAAGGTTATGAAATTTATCAGACACCTACAATGATGGCAGTCTTAGATTTTAAATGGGCAGCTGCCCGTCAATATTTTATTCGTCATATCTTTACGTATATAATTTATGCTATTTCATATACCATGATAGTTGTTTCGTATTCAAACGAAGAATCAATAATAATTAAGTTATTAAAAACGAACTCACATATATTATTACCTATTTTCTTCAGTGTATATTTATATACTGGATGGTATTTAATTGTTACAGAGATTGTGCAATTATCAAGAGAAGGATTGTATCAATATATAAATATCTATAATATTTTTGATCTAGGATCGGTGTTGTTACCGTTAATATGTATTTTTTATGATCATCAAGAACTCGTTTTGCAATCATTTAACCCGATTTTAGCGTTCACAGCTTTAGTTATGTGGTTTGAATTGGTAGGTTTTTTTTGTCTTCTTTCCTCTCTCTTTCTGGACAAGTAAATTTATTTTTTAATTATATTATTATTTTTTTTTATTTATTCTCTATTTTATTAATATTATTTTATTTATTTATAGTTATTACTATTGAGATATTTTAAAACTCCAAGACGTTTTATTTATATTATTAATAATATTTTAAATACTATTTCATCATTCTTTGCATTTATGTTGATTGCCGTACTTGCGTTTGGTCATGCTATGTAATTATAATAATTATAATGAATTTTGTTTATTTTTATTCATTATTTTTACATTACTAATTACATTTTGTTATTATTATGATCTTCTCTAGGTTCATTCTTCTTTATCGTGCAGATGACGACAGTTTAGTGGTTCCTACTTATAAAATTAATGACACTTCGAATCCTGACATATACTCAAATGTAACAATTTATCAGGTTGTTGATAAAACTTCTCGACTTGATAATTACTATTCAGATCTCCTCTCATCAATAATAGCTGTATTCTATTGGACTAATGGGCGATCGGATCAATTAAACCAATGGGATAGTTATACTGTAATTGCAATCAGTATACTGGGAAGTATAATATTATTGTTAATTTTTCAAAATATGTTGATTGCATTTATGAAGTAAGTATATTTTATTTTAATTATTACTATAAATTGTGTGCATTAGAAAATTCCCTAAAAGTTGTAAAATTTTGGATTATAACTTTAATTCTCTTAATTCTATAGTGGNTTTTATTCATTATTTTTACATTACTAATTACATTTTGTTATTATTATGATCTTCTCTAGGTTCATTCTTCTTTATCGTGCAGATGACGACAGTTTAGTGGTTCCTACTTATAAAATTAATGACACTTCGAATCCTGACATATACTCAAATGTAACAATTTATCAGGTTGTTGATAAAACTTCTCGACTTGATAATTACTATTCAGATCTCCTCTCATCAATAATAGCTGTATTCTATTGGACTAATGGGCGATCGGATCAATTAAACCAATGGGATAGTTATACTGTAATTGCAATCAGTATACTGGGAAGTATAATATTATTGTTAATTTTTCAAAATATGTTGATTGCATTTATGAAGTAAGTATATTTTATTTTAATTATTACTATAAATTGTGTGCATTAGAAAATTCCCTAAAAGTTGTAAAATTTTGGATTATAACTTTAATTCTCTTAATTCTATAGTGGTGCATTCGATAAAGCAAATAAAGAAAGTCTTATAGTAGCTTATAGATATCGTGCTGAACTTGTTGCTAAATATGAAGCTTTAGAAAAACCTTTTGATCGTAAAATAGACAATCCTCGATATATTTATTATATGCCTAATCCTAACATGATTGATACCTGGCTTACAGAAAAGGACGAGAAACAAAAATTACGTAGGAATTTAGCTGATGATGATGATGATGATGACGATGATGATTATGATTCTGGCGATTCTAGCGATTTTATCGATTATGATCAAGGTGATAAGAATTTTCTAAAAAAAAATTTCGATCATAAACGTGAATTAAATTTTATTTAAATTTCATTAGATAATTCTTCAAATTCGAAAAACAATAAACGTATACAAAATGATGACATTATGTTTATTGATGAAGAAATTTTCGGATTAAAAGTGATTTTTAAACCCAACATGAAATCATTACAAAAAAAATTAAATGATATGGAAATGAAATTTAAGACAATATTTGATAACCAGAAGACAATATTTCATAGCCAGAAGACAATATCTACTAACCAGAAGACATTATTTGATAATCAGAAGACAAGATTTGAAAACCAAAAGACAAGATTTGATGAATTAGAACAAAATTTAAAAACTATATTGAAGACTTTAAATAACCCTAATAATGATAATGATAATGATGATAATGATGATAATGATGATAATGATGATAATAATGATTATGATGATAAAGATGATAATGATGATAATGATGTTGATGTTTGATAAAAATTTTATATATTTACTTTTGTTAATTGGTATTTTATGAACTTTTATTTATTTATTTTTTTTATGTATTACATAATATATTTTTATTCTTATTGAAACTTTATTTTAATGTGATGTGATCAAAAATAAATCATAAAAATATAGGTTTGATAAATTAAACAAAATTTATTACTATTTCAAATTAAAATTCAAAAATTATTATTTTAACCATTATTAAGAGAGTAGGTTCAATCAAATGCACAGCTTACCATTCTTTAAGAATGTCATTCATTTAATATTAACTATCTATTAAAGTTTCAGATAAATGACCGAATCAAGTGAGAAATAGAGACAAATTATATAAAATTCAAGTATAAAGTGATGATAAAAATCTTAACTGTTTATCTAATTAAATAGTAATGAATATGGTCTGTTTTTTTTTATTCAAGACGAATATGAGAAAAAATAAATATCATATCAATATTCTGTACTATATAAGAATCAGCAAACGGCCTTGTCCAAGTGCATAATCTAATGATTATTTTTTTTATTGTTTTGTTAATGATATTTCAATGAACATTATTTTGTAATTTGGCTATAGTTATTTATAACATGGGTTTATGATCACTGGAATTGTTGGAAATTACGAGATGACTACAAAATGAATCATAAAATGTGAATTTCCTAAAATGTTTCTTGAATTCCATACATTTTCAATCTACCATAACATTTCTGATACATTCATCCTTTTTCCTTAACCCTTATATAAATACCAGATGGAAATTGTCTCTTGGTAAATTCTTCAATTCAAAAATATGGACAGCAGGAAGTTTTATATCATCTATATATGCAAGTACAACTGTAAAAGATGAATTCTTGTATTAATTGCAACTGTTTTTGTACCTTTGTGATCTATAGTAGTATTGTTGGGCAAATCAAATTACATTGGTGTTTTGTCCATATTATTAATAACGTTGGTAGAATGAAGAAAAATAGTTTGATGTAAATAAGCAGGGAGATATACAAATAGCAAGGAGATTTGTGGATGATACAAAAAAACTTGAAAATTTTTAATATACCTGGGATACTATTGGCCTGCTATTAGGGTTCTGCAAAAAATATTCGAATCCTAATTATTATTATAAAATTTTATAAATAAAAATAAAATTACTTATTATGTAGCAAATCACCAATAAAATGAACTAAAAATCTTATTTTGGATCAAGTTGATGAGTATAATCTAGGGGATAGATAAATAAACGGGGGTACAACTTATAGTTACACAGTATATTTTACAATAGGTGATCACTGTTTAAATTGAAGCTATATGTAATTTCCTAAGTAGTACTATTAAAGCTCAATATTTCGCATGGTTCAAATGGAATTTTTAAGATATCTCCATTTAATCATGTGATAAAAATAAAATTCCGCTAATCATAAGATCCTAACATGTATGAAAATGTAGTTTTTATTTTTGTTTCTCACTCTTTTAAAAAAACGGATTGGCCATTTTAATATCTTTAAAATATAGAAAAGTTTACAATTGTCATTTGAAAATGGTAAAAAAAAATGTAATTACTTTAAATTTTTTAAATAAAGTATTAATTATTTTTTATTAAAAAGTCCAAAAAAAGATATATCAATGAAAACAATACTGTTTCGCCTTCAATAAAACGAACAAAAAATTTTGAAGCATTACAAGAACTTGTATTTATTAATCCAGATATTAAAGGAAAAGAAGTATATTTTTTTCCAACATTAGAAAAATATTTTAAAGGTGTAATTATGCATGATGGAAAAGAAAAAAAGGCTTATGTATATTGTATCAAAAGTGACCGTCGATTTGATACATTTTCTAAATGGATAAATAATTTAAAAAGTCAAAGATTATTTAAAGGACATAGATCTGCACTTGCAACTATTTTTTTGGAACCTAACCCTACTCGCCTATCAATTGCATCCATTTTAACTGAAACAAGCTATATGCCATATTGGAAAAAAACATATTTAATAAGTATTTCAGATATTCTGTCATCAATTAAAGAAAAAATATTACCTGGACAGGAATTTTCTGGTACTTCTATTCAAGAAATTGATAATAGAAGTCTAGAATTAAGATTTAATGCAAAAGATGAACAACCTGAAAAGAAATTGTTAATTTATTCTAAAAACAAATTATATAGCTTTGAAATTCGTATATTTGAAAAATTAGTACAAGATACTTATCTTCCTTTTTCAATAAAAGAAATAGAAAGAACTCTTGATGATATAATTAATATTATTCGTTATGTTTTTTTTGTAAAAATATGTAGTGGACAAAGCATAACTGGTATGTCTATTAATTTATCTTATTATTATTTTATTTATTTTAAATTAATCAAATTATAATTTAATTAAAGGTTTTGAGAATGTAGTACATATCCGTGGAACTCAATTAATCAATAATAAAAAAGACCATACTCCTTTTGCTTTAATTGAAAAAGATGGACAAATATATAGACGAATAGATTGTATATTAATAGTAAAAGAAAATATTATTTGTGAAAATTGTTCAAAACTAAAAAAAACTTTACAACAAATTCAACGAAGAATTTCATCTGGAGTAGAATCTACAAAAATTGTACATGCTTCCAAAGATGTTCTTGTAGAAAAAATTATTTTACAACGAAAGATTATCAAAGAACAAAATGAAAAAATAAAAAATTATATTCAAAAAAAAATTGAAAATGAAGAAAAGGAAGTATCAGATGAAATTATAGATGTTGTTCATACCATTGCGGCAGATGTTACAAATATGAAAATAGATATTTCCAACTTTCATCCTATCTTTCAAGAATTAATTCACGCACAATCTGGAAAATTAAATGGAACTCGATATCATCCAATGTACG
>PQFF01000109.1:975078-985850 GCA_003547095.1 Diversispora epigaea | reverse complement strand
AAAATAAAAAAAAAAAAATAATAAAATAAAAAAAAATAAAATAAAATAAAAAAAATAAAATAAAAAAAATAAAATAAAATAAAAAAAATAAAATAAAAAAAATAAAATAAAATAAAAAAAATAAAAAAAATAAATAAAAAAAATAAAATAAAATAAAAAAAATAAAAATAAAACTCAAATGTTAAGATGCTGATACTTATTTTAGTATAAAAATTTAATATTAATTATAATTATATATCATGGGTATATTTGTACATATTTTTTATTAGTACAGTCACACTCTTCTTAATACATATCCTCTAAATGCATACACTATGTAAAACTTCTCTAAATGCATATATTTTTTTGATTTTTTTTTATAGGACTTATATGCTTATTGTATAACTCCTCTAAATATAATTTTATCAAATTTGTACTATGGTCCCAACAATATGCATTTAGAGGAGTGTGACTGTATTTTTAAAGGGGAATCTTAACCTAAACTCCCAGAGTTTAGGCTCTTATCCATCTACCCCAGTATCACTAACAGATTTTTCACCCTTACGCAAGGTTAGGTTTAGGGTTTATCAGGGGTAGTGTATTTATCACCATGTGTCATACCCTTTGAATATCAATTTTTATTAAATATCCTAAAAACTTAGAATTTTTTTACATGTGGAAAACATATTCGTCACCCAACATTCATCACCTCGTAAAGACAGCACGTGAAATATTTCTGATTACTTGCCAACTTATGGTCCAATTAAATTCAGCAAAATTAGAAATATCACGTGGGGTGAAAAATCTGTTGGTGATTTGGATAGATGCTTTTATCCTAGACCCTCATGTGACATGCCATTAAATACATGGGTTAGGGTTAGGGTTTGTCAGGGTAGTATATTTATCACCGTGTATCACACCCTTTGAATATTGATTTTTATTAAATATCCTGGGGACTTAGAATTTTTTTACATGCGGAAACCCTATTTGTCACCCAACATTCGTCACCTACCATTTGTCACATGAAACTCACACGTGAAATATTTTTTGATCACCTGTCACATTACAAACCAATCAAATTCAAAAATCATGGGGTCAATTTTCTCTCTTTGTTCTTTTACTAAATTCGCTTGTTATTATAAAAAAAAAGAATAAAACAAAAAAATATGTTAATAATCAACTAAATATAAATAAAAACAATACTAAAAGCACAAAAAAAGCAAACTCCGTCTCAAACCATCACGTACACACATTGCATATGCATTGTTCTCAATCGAATTAGAAATAAATCAATGACTTGGCGTAACAAAACGTCACAATGAAATCGATCCTCGTAAATCTGTTCAAAAGAAAGCATTACACACGTGCCTAATAGTGGTGTTAGAAAACTTTCCCTCTTTTATTTTTTATTATTGTTATTACTATTTTTTATTATTCTATTATATACATGATTATTTGTATATATAATGTTCGGAGTATTTTTCCGAGATGATCTTACAATATTTAATTCAAACATCTCAATCGGTCATTGACAATAATTTTTGAGGAAACAGTAAATAATTGAAGTCCAGACGGTCGATAAATTGTTACTTTTAATCCAGGTAAAATTAATAATAATTAATTATGTCGATTATTTCTTTTTTATCTTTAGAACAATATTAATTTTTCTTAATATGATATGATTTAAGACTTTTCGACATTAAACTGTACTGTATATTTTCTACTCACATACTACCATGATTGTTAATAAAAATGTTAATATTAGTCTGCTATCTAATTTCTGTGTTTGTGTATGTTTGAAATTTTTTTTGATGGACTTTAGGATAATCATTTCCATTCATATTTTTAATTAAAACATTGTTTTTAATTTCAAGTAATACAAGTTAGTACCCGCATATACATTGTTCTAATAATATCAAATTGGGAACTTGGCGAATATTTGTGCAAGGATAATAAACGAGAGCATTCGAATATTAACAAACCATCTTTGTAGAGGTGATACTATTGAAATTGAAAAGGAAATAGAAATCACTTCTTGTTACGAAAATCCGGTTCAAAAGAAAGTATTAGCCCGCGAGGCTGATAGTAACTTACTCTCTTTTTTATTATTTATGATTGTTTGTGTGTATAATGTTCGGAATGATTCGCCTTTTGTGTATTTTTTTTACGACCAATTGACAAAAAGCGTCCCGATGTTTTTTAATGGAAACAATCAAAAAAATCGGAATTCTAAATAAACAGTGTTTGTAAAACAAGAAATTCGTGTTAAAAATGAATGAACTAAATTTGGATGGTGTTTGCATATATATAATTTTATATATAAAAACGTTAAAAAATTTTACCTTCATGTTCATGAAACATGTCAAACAAACTACAGGAAGAATCTCCGCAAGAGAAAACAGAAACACAAGAGGATGAGGATGAAATTTCAATATGTTTCCCAGAAGAAGATTTACAGTTAAATTGTTACATAGCGATAAGTCCAGACGGTCAACAAATTGTTACCTTTAATCCAGGTAAAATTAATTATAATTATTAATTATTAATTAAATTATTATGCCGATTATTTCTTTTTTAATAAAAATTTTTTTTAATAAATTTTTTTTAATTGCTATATAAAATAATAGTGGGGCGCGAATTTACGTTATATGATATTAAGAATCTTAGTACACCTATTTCTACATTTCCATATGATAATACAGTTTATCATGAACGATGTAGTTATTCTTTAGCAATATCTAATTGTATAGACAATGATAAAAGTGAACGTCTTGTTGCTTTATCTTGTTTTGATTCAAAAGAAATGCTTTACTATCAAAACGAAAGTCCTAATCACGAAAATATTTCGATGAAATTAGGTGATAAAATTAATAATCAATCTCGAACGTGGGTTACTTCTATTTCGACTATTCCTACCGATACTATTATTTCTATTCCTTCTATTTCCACTACTACTAAAAATGCAAAGAAAAGTGAAATACATACTTCTTTAGAATCAATTGGTGGCGTTATAAGATTTCTTGATAGTGATGTTAAAATATCGGGATCTCAACCATTAATAAACAAAACAGTAATTATAATAGCTAATGCCTCAGGAATTTACAAACAAACTTTAAATAATGATAAAATAATAATGGAACAAGACTTTCAAAGACAACATCGATTTTTCAAGCCATCAATTTCCAAGATTGAACGATTCGAATTACCTCGACAACTTTCGATCAATCTTTCACAACTTTCGTGTTTAGATCATGAGCAAAAATTAGAACTTTTACACACGAGTATTATTAAAAATTATTTTATGATACATTCGTTTGAAAACCGACAACAAATCATTGAAATGTATAATTTAATTACTGGTAATTTAGAGATGTTATTTAAACGTCATGAATCTTCAGTAGCTCACAACATAATTCATGGTTCTCCAATCTTTGCCATCTCTCGGAATGAAGAAATTTTAGCATTTTGTCGGGGAACCATGCGCATTACATTATACTTAATAGAAAATGGTTTAGAAATTACCACCAAACAATTAGAAGGTCATGGAGAAGGAATTTATAAAATTGTGGCTATAGATTTTATTGATAATGATAGTAAACTTTTTATAATTCTTGAAGAAGAGCAAGAAGATTTATTGGGAGAGATTTCCATACAACAAATATTCGTAGTATGGGATTTATTTACCACATTTAAAAATTCTATACGTCAAATTTATTATTCCGAAGCTCAGAAACCTTTGATGATGGATGCCACACATCGATTAATTAATTCCCACGGAAAAATGTTAGCGGTTACGGATAGTGGAAATATTATTTCAGTATTAAATCATCAAGATGTGGCTTCAATTCGAAATCCATCATCGAAACCATCAAAATCATCGAAACCATCGGAATCATCAAAACCATCGGAATCATCAAAACCATCGAAATCATCGAAATCATTGAAACCATCGAAATCATCGAAACCATCGAAATTAACGAAATCATCTAAGAAAGAAAAAATGACTAAAATTAATATTATTAAGGATCAAATTTCTCATGCAATTTATTATATAGACGGGAGAAGATTTGATGCATCAAAAGAAAGTCGAATTATACGAAATGTTGAACCATGGAATTTTAAATGGAATTCAAAAAAATATTCCCGATTATCAGTTTGGCTGGATTCTAATAAGAGAACTCAACTTATTGTTTCACATAACACTGTACAAATATGGAAATTTCGTGATATAAAAAATGATCAAGTGCTAGAATATATTTGGGCATCGAAAAATGTGGAAGATATCGGATTAGAAGTTCGAAAATTAGAAATCCGAAAACGAGAATTTGTGTTAGATCTTTTAATACCATCAACCAAATCTTCTAAAACAAAATCGATGACGATACATTGGCCAAATAATACAAATGTTCTTGAAGGGGCATGTCGAACTCTTTATGTATTAGAAGAAAAGAAACATATTGTAGCAGGTCATAAGAATACTCAACAATTTGAATATCTAATTGAATGTACACAAAGATTAGTACGAAAATATATTACAAAATATGGAATATTTCGATTAACAGATATTCGATATCCAATTATGAAATATCTTATTAAAGGTCGTCAAGAGAGCTTAATCAAATATATTTTAAATAAGAAGATTAATGGAAAGAATAGTAATATTCATATCCCAAGGTTATATAAATGGGTGAAAGATGATGATGATGACGAATCGGTGAGCGGAAAAGATAATGATAAATCACTAGAGTTAAAATTAAAATCAAAGTCAGATTTACATCATGCCATTTTATGTACTCAAGAAAGAGTTGATTCTACAGAAATTTTAAAACATTTAATAGATTATTACGCAGATAATGCTAAAGAATATAATAACGATGGTTGGATGTTTACTGTAAGCAAAGCAATCCCTTTACTATATGATTATAAATTAAGTAAGTTAAATTTCTTTTTTTTATCACTACCAAATTATATTAATTAAATTATCGACCAAATTATATAATTAAATTATCGATCAAATTATATTAAGTGAATTAAATTTTTTCTTTTAAATTTCAAAAGGTGAATTTGTTCAATATTTATTCAAAAAATCATGTTTTGGAATTCACGAAGCATACACTCCACCATTACGTATTAATCGTATTAATCCTTTCGATCAAAATAAAGGAAATAACATAACCGTGACGCATTCTTTGGCAGTAAATCCACGTACAAAGTTTATTAATATTTTATGGTTTTTCATAAAAAAACTATTATTTATGAGGTAATTATAAAAATCAGAAAGAGAAATTAGGTCACTTTTGTCTTTTATTAATTCTCTATTTTTTTTAAAAAAAAATTGTATGATATAATAGGATTGAACCTTCAAATAATGATCATAAAGTTTATATAGTCCCTTTACCTGATTTTACAGTATACCCTAACCTCGAAGGTCTTGAAGGCCATAGTGAAAATTATTCAAAATATTTTTGGTTTCTTCGATTATTTCTTTTGCCACGTAGAAAAGTTATTAATAATCATAAGAAAATGAGTCCTTTCCTTCGTGTTATTCATGAAGAGAAAGGCTATGAAATCTATCAGACACCTACAATTATGGCAGTCTTGGATTTTAAATGGGCAGCTGCCCGTCAATATTTTATTCGTCATATCTTTACGTATATACTTTATGCAATTTCATATACCATGATAGTTATTTCATATTCAAAGGGAGAATCAAGAATAATCAAGTTATTAAAACTGGATTCACCTATATTACTTACCTTTTTCTTCTGTGTATATGGATATACTGGATGGTATTTAATTGTTACAGAGATTGTGCAATTAAAAAGAGAAGGATTGTATCAATATATAAATATTTATAATATTTTTGATTGTGCTTCGGTGGTATTGCCGTTAATATATATTTCTTATAATCATCAAGAACACATTTTGCAATCATTTAACCCGATTTTAGCGTTCACAGCTTTAGTTATGTGGTTTGAATTGGTAGGTTTTATTTTGTCTCCTTTTCTTTATTTTTTTATATTATTATTTATTTTTTTATTTGTTCTCTATTATATTAATATTATTTTATTTATTTATAGTTATTACTATTGAGATATTTTAAAACTCCAAGACGTTTTATTTATATTATTAGTAATATTTTAAAGACCATCTCATCATTCTTTGCATTCATGTTGATCGCCGTACTTGCGTTCGGTCATGCTATGTAATTATGCTAATTATATTGAACTTTTTTTTTTATTCATTATTTTAAATATTACTAATTACATTTTGTTATTATTTTGATCTTCTTCAGGTTCATTCTTCTTAATAATGCGGATGATGACAGTTTAGTGGTCCCTACTTATAAAATTAATGACACTTCGAATCCAGACATATACTCAAATGTAACAATTTATCAGGTTGTTGATAAATCTTCTCGACTTGATAATTACTATTCAGATCTCCTCTCATCAATAATAGCTGTATTCTATTGGACTAATGGACGATCGGATCAATTAAACCAATGGGATAGTTATACTGTAATTGCAATCAGTATACTGGGAAGTATAATATTATTGTTAATTTTTCAAAATATGTTGATTGCATTTATGAAGTAAGTATATTTTATTTTAATTATTATTAGAAATTGTCTAAAAGTTATAAAATTTTGGACTATAACTTTAATTCTCTTAATTCTATAGTGGCGCATTCGATAAAGCAAATAAAGAAAGTCTTATAGTAGCTTATAGATATCGTGCTGAGCTTGTTGCTAAATATGAAGCTTTAGAAAAACCTTTTAATAATAAAANGGTCATGCTATGTAATTATGCTAATTATATTGAACTTTTTTTTTTATTCATTATTTTAAATATTACTAATTACATTTTGTTATTATTTTGATCTTCTTCAGGTTCATTCTTCTTAATAATGCGGATGATGACAGTTTAGTGGTCCCTACTTATAAAATTAATGACACTTCGAATCCAGACATATACTCAAATGTAACAATTTATCAGGTTGTTGATAAATCTTCTCGACTTGATAATTACTATTCAGATCTCCTCTCATCAATAATAGCTGTATTCTATTGGACTAATGGACGATCGGATCAATTAAACCAATGGGATAGTTATACTGTAATTGCAATCAGTATACTGGGAAGTATAATATTATTGTTAATTTTTCAAAATATGTTGATTGCATTTATGAAGTAAGTATATTTTATTTTAATTATTATTAGAAATTGTCTAAAAGTTATAAAATTTTGGACTATAACTTTAATTCTCTTAATTCTATAGTGGCGCATTCGATAAAGCAAATAAAGAAAGTCTTATAGTAGCTTATAGATATCGTGCTGAGCTTGTTGCTAAATATGAAGCTTTAGAAAAACCTTTTAATAATAAAATATGTAATCCTCGATATATTTATTATGTACCTAATCCTATCATGATTGATACCTGGCTTACAGAAAAGGATGAAAAACATAAATTACGTAAGAATTTAGCTAATGATGTTTTTGATGATGATGTTTTTAATGATGATGATGTTTTTGATGATGATGATGATTATGATTCTGGTGATTCTAGCAAAAGTAGCGATTGTGATCAAGGTGATAAGAATTCTCCAAAAAAAAATTTCAATAATAAAATTTTATTAGATGATACTCCATATTCGAAAAAAGATATTGTGTTTATTGATGACGAAATTTTCAGATTAAAAGTGATTTCTAAACCCAACATGAAATCATTACAAAAAAAATTACATGATATGGAAATAGAATTTAAGACAATATTTGCTAACCAGAAGACTAGATTTGATGAATTAGAACAAAATTTAAAACCTATATTGAAGACTTTAGATAACCCAAATAATGATAATGATGACAATGATGACAATGATGATAATGATAATGATGATAATGATGATAATGATGATAATGATGATAATGATGATAATGATGATAATGATGATAATGATGATAATGATGATAATAATGATTATGATGATAAAGATGATAATGATGATAATGATGTTGATGTTTGATAAAAATTTTATATATTTACTTTTGTTAATTTGTATTTTATGAACTTTTATTTATTTATTTTTTTTATGTATTACATAATATATTTTTATTCTTATTGAAACTTTATTTTAATGTGATGTGATCAAAAATAAATCATAAAAATATCGGTTTGATAAATTAAACAAAATTTATTACTATTTCAAATGAAAATTCAAAAATTATTATTTTAACCATTATTAAGAGAGTAGGTTCAATCAAATGCACAGCTTACCATTCTTTAAGAATGTCATTCATTTAATATTAACTATCTATTAAAGTTTCAAATAAATGACTGAATCAAGTGGGAAATAGAGACAAATTATATAAAATTCGAGTATAAAGTGATGATAATAATCTTAACTGTTTATCCAATTAAATAGTAATGAATATGATTTTTTTTTTATTCAAGGCAAATATGAGAAAAAATAAATATCAATATTCTGTACAATATAAGCATCAGCAAATGGTCTTGTCCAAGTGCATAATCTAATGATTATTTTTTTGTTAATGATATTTCAATGAACATTATTTTTTAATTTGGCTATAGTTATTTACAACATGGGTTTACCGGGAGTCTTAAGTTTGTAATATCTACTAATGTGTATTTCTTCAAGATGCATAGTTAATTGAAAATTAGTAGATAAATAAAATAATAAATAAATGAATTATAAAGTTTTTCAATTAGCAAGTGATAAAATATTTTAATTTATTGACATATTTTATAAATTAACATATAAATATACCACCTTAATCTTAACCCAATTTCGTTTTTGATAGATCTATGGTTATTTTTTGATATATATTATTTTCATGTGACAAAATAGTTATTTTTTTGATGCATTTATAAATAAACAATTATAGGCAAAGAATAATCACTTTTTTACGTGATACTGAAGATCTACCTTCACGTGTCAGTTGATCGATTTTTAACCAATGAAAATTTGCGATGTAATTTAAATCACGTGATTTCCTTCTATAATAATTGATTTTGGAATATCAGGAAGAACTATACGGATAGATGATTGGGTAAATGATTCATTATTTGGAAATAATGAAGGTGAGAATATAATAAATACAATTATAATTACTAGGAAATGGAACCATGAGCAAAATTCAATTATTAATAACTCTTTTAATATAAAAACTTATTGTGATATATATTGTTTATTATTTTTTTTTTGATCTTTTTTAAAAATTCATATTTGAGTGTCTTTATTAGGGATGGTGCAAAAAGATTTGCTCCTCACTGGAAAAAGATACGATTTACACTAAGTAAAAAATTTTGTGCAACAAGCAATGACTATGGCAAGCCAAACACGACAAAATTCGGGAGTTAAATCACACATGTATGTGAGAAATAACACTGATGCATCGGTGTTATTTCACAGTTAAACAAATTTTATCACCGATGTATCGGTGATTTACCCTGATGCATCGGTGATAAATCACACTTAGTGTATCGGTAATAAAATTTTTTCTAAGTGTGATTTATCACCGATGCATCAGGGTAAATCACCGATACATCGGTGATAAAATTTGTTTAACTGTGAAATAACACCGATGCATCAGTGTTATTTCTCACATACATGTGTGATTTAACTCCCGAATTTTGTCGTGTTTGGCTTGCCATAGTCATTGCTTGTTGCACAAAATTTTTTACTTAGTGTAAATCGTATCTTTTTCCAGTGAGGAGCAAATCTTTTTGCACCATCCCTAATAAAGACACTCAAATATGAATTTTTAAAAAAGATCAAAAAAAAAATAATAAACAATATATATCACAATAAGTTTTTATATTAAAAGAGTTATTAATAATTGAATTTTGCTCATGGTTCCATTTCCTAGTAATTATAATTGTATTTATTATATTCTCACCTTCATTATTTCCAAATAATGAATCATTTACCCAATCATCTATCCGTATAGTTCTTCCTGATATTCCAAAATCAATTATTATAGAAGGAAATCACGTGATTTAAATTACATCGCAAATTNCTAAGTGTGATTTATCACCGATGCATCAGGGTAAATTACAGATGGGTATCGCGGATTTGACTCAGATGTATCGGTGATAAAACCACACTTAATAAAAATTTTATCACAGTTAATATCAGAGTTAAATTACACTTGTAAGTGAGAAATAACTCAGATGTATCGGGATTTTATTACAGTTAAAAAATTTTATCACAGATTAACCCGATATATCTAAAATTACCCCTTCGCGTAAAATTTTATTAAATCAAGATTGATTAAAAATTCAATCTTAAAAAATGTTAGGACAGTGTGTCTACGTGCCTTCTAGCAGCAATAGTCAGTGCAGATGTCTTCGCTTTCGTGCATCAAATGATCAATATATCTGTGCTGCGTGTAATCATGATGAGTCTTATCACGAGCTTAATAATAATAATAATAATAATAATAATAATAATAATACTAGTAATGATAATCATCTGTCCATTACACCAATTAATAATCCCGTTAATAATAGCAATATCCGAGATCAATTAAATTTGATTTTCCGGCCAATCAGGCCTGAAAATAGTAGCATTGCTCCAATTTTTAATCCAACTGAAGCCACAGGAAGATATTTTTCCAGGACTACTAATACTAGAGGAAGAGGAAGAAGAAGATTCAATGATATATTAAACTTTACAGCTACAGTGTTCTGTTTTACTGAAACAGGGGAATCTTTAAAAATTCCAAAGAGTGGAGGACCTAAGTAAGTTTTATATTTATTAAATATATATAT
>PQFF01000109.1:923628-966332 GCA_003547095.1 Diversispora epigaea | reverse complement strand
AAAGGTAATTACAAGAAGTTGAGCAAGAAAGCAATTATGTATTTGAACTTATATATCATGTATAAATATTCAAATTAGAACTTTACTTATTCAAAATGGATAATTCTGTCGATTCCAGGGAAGAAACCCCACTATCATAACTCTAAGAGAAGACAAGTGAGAAAAAAAGTGAGTAAATTATTTTTTTTTATTTTTAAATAAAAAAGTTAAAAAAAAAAATACTTACGCAAATTCGTTTGTTAGAATAACGATTCTACTGATTCCAAGAAAGAAGAACCCACAATTACGACTCTAAGGAAGTAAAGAAAAAAAGGCAAGTGAGAAAAAAGGTGAGTAAATTATTTTTTATATTTTTTTTTAAAAAAAAAATATTTACTAATTTGTCCGTACGTCTATTAAGGTGACGATTCCACTGATTTCCAAAGAAAGAACCCACAAACCCACGATCACGACTCTAAGGAAGTAAAAAAGAGAAGGCAAGTAAGGAAAAAAGGTAAGTAAATTATTATTTTATTTTTTAAATAAAAAAAGTAAAAAAAAAAAAATACTTAAATTTGTCCGTACGTCTGTTAAAGGTACGATTCCACTGATTTCTAAGAAAGAAGAATCCACAAACCCACGATTACGACTCTAAGGAAGTAAAGAAGAGAAAGCAAGTGAGGAAAAAAGGTGAGTAAATTATTATTTTTTATATTTTTTAAATAAAAAAGGTAAAAAAAAAATACTTACTTAAATTCGTCCGTGCGTCTATTAAAGTGACGATTCCACTGATTTCTAAGAAAGAAGAATCCACAAATCCACGATTACGACTCTAAGGAAGTAAAGAAGAGAAAGCAAGTGAGGAAAAAAGGTGAGTAAATTATTATTTTTTATATTTTTTAAATAAAAAAAAGTAAAAAAAAAAAATACTTAAATTTGTCCGTACGTCTGTTAAGGTGACGATTCCACTAATTTCCAAAGAAAGAAGAACCCACAAACCCACAATTACGACTCTAAGGAAATAAAGAAGAGAAGGCAAGTAAGGAAAAAAGGTAAGTAAATTATTATTTTATTTTTTAAATAAAAAAAGTAAAAAAAAAAATACTTAAATTCGTCCGTACGTCTGTTAAGGTGACGATTCCACTGATTTCCAAAGAAAGAAGAACCTACAAACCCACGATCATGACTCTAAGGAAGTAAAGAAGAGAAGGTAAGTGAGGAAAAAAGGGTGAGTAAATTATTATTTTTTATATTTTTTAAATAAAAAAGGTAAAAAAAAAAAATACTTAAATTCATCTGTACGTCTGTTAAGGTGACGATTCCACTGATTTCCAAAGAAAGAAGAACCCACAAACCCACAATCATGACTCTAAGGAAGTAAAGAAGAGAAGGCAAGTGAGGAAAAAAGGTGAATAAATTATTATTTTATTTTTTAAATAAAAAAAGTAAAAAAAAAAATACTTAAATTCGTCCGTACATCTATTAAGGTGACGATTCCACTGATTTCCAAAGAAAGAAGAACNTAATTAGTTTCTACATCATTGTTATTGTAAATAGGTATGCTAGCGAGGGCTATAGCCTTGTTTAAACTAACCACCACTATTCACTATAACTATAGGGCCATAGGCTCACCCATAAATTCTCTAGTCTAATGAACCCGCACAATTTAATGTACCCGTAGGAATTACCAAAAATACATCGAGACATATAGCAGTGTAACTTCATGGTGTTAAAAACTCAATAAAAATTAAGTAATAAATAAATATATTACCATAAGATTCCATGAAAACATATAAGTGATATTTGAAATTGATTTTAAAAAAACCTTTAAATAAATAACAAAAAATAAAAGAGTTAAAATAAAATGTATGATTATATAAAAATAAATTGATATAATAATTATATTAAAAACCCCGAGAGAGAATAGATAAAGAAAATATTATAAGTCGCGTCGCAAAAAGAATTGATTGATCAAATCTTACCCCTAGATCAAATATAGCGTTTGATCACATGCAAAAATTTTATTGGATGTCAACTACTGAGTAAATCACTGATACATCAGTGATAGAATTTTTCTAAGTGTGATTTTATCCCAATACCCATCTGGGTTAAATCTCACATACATGTGTGAAGGAATTTTTTCTAAGTGTGATCTTTCACACATATTATGTGAGGTTTAACCCAGATACCATCGGTGATAAATCACACTTAGAAAAAATTTTATCACGATACACTAAGTGTGATTTATCACCGATGCATCAGGGTAAATCACCGATACATCGGTGATAAAATTTGTTTAACTGTGAAATAACACCGATGCATCAGTGTTATTTCTCACGTACCATGTGTGATTTAACTCCCGAATTTTGTCGTGTTTGGCTTGCCATAAAATAGTTGTGTGCAACCCACATGCTTTAAAAAAAAATCACGAATCGCAAAGAATATTTTAGAACAGAATTAGTTAAGCTGGTAAGCTGACGACTAGTGTAATTGGGTCATTGTCGTATAACTGAGAAGAGATAATATAACAACCAATTCATTCGCCGATGAACACATATGATAGAGACGAGATATAATAAAATTTATTATTTATCTTTTCCAAACATGGGAGAGAAAAGTCAGTTAAGTCGGCCTACCAATCTGTTATGCTTTTTTTTTGGTCAAAGATATATTTCATAATATGCATCACCCAAAATGGCAAGTAACTAACAATACTTAACAAAATCTGAAATGCACGAAAAACTTTCAAGAGAAACGGAAGCATTAGGCAGTGAGATGGAATATATTTATTCTGCAATCGAATTTGAGCTAAGAGATAGAAAAACAAGATACAAATACGGATTACTATATTATTTTGCTCCAATTTATTCGATCCAAAATTCTATCAGCACGTATCAAAAAAGTTGCGTGATAGTGGCAATGCAAAGGGTTCGAGATCCTAGCACCACGTTTTCATGCTACATATATTCCTCCCTCTTAGTTTCACCTTTGTATCTATTATCATGGCCGGCCATATAAATTTATTTGTAATATATAACAATATAACAATGTTAATAAAGTTCCCCGAGAGAAGTATTCAATCTTTCTCCGATTCGCGTCTCGTTATATTCCATGCTGCGAGTATGAGTATTGTTTTCATTATTCACTGTCGCGAATCTTGTCTTCTGCCTTGATAACTGGTTACTAGGAAAGCATATTACGAAAATATAGGTGATTGAAGACAAACCGATGGTCTTATGTCATAGAAGAAAGCATAGGGCTCGTTTTTCTTTATCAACTTCGTTGTGACTTAAACGTGCTGATATATTTTAGGTCCAAATTTCAGAAAGTCGTCGTGAAAAAACTTACAACGTTATATATTCGGAAATAAGATGTTGGAAGACCACTACTTCTAGACCATTTCTTTTCGTTCTCCATTGTTGATTTTCATCCCATCAAACAGAATCCACCTTTGTTATTTGCTTAACATCTTTAAATCTTCTATTCTATTATTCATGATAAGTTGAGCATCTTGAATGAATTTAACTATTTTGTCATCTCCACTTATCCATTTATTAAATGTTTCACGCACATGGTTTGCACCTTCGATAAACGGTAGAAATATATTCTTGATTGTATTCCGTTATTGATTTGATTTTTTTTTCGAAAAAAAAATTCTACATAAGTTGTATGCAAATTACATTTAGATAAATTTACAAGATTGCTTTGAATTTAAGTATGCGACCTCTATATATAATTGGTTATTGGTAATAAAAATTCTAAAGAATTTTTCCACAACAATTTGTTCAACAAAATGATAAAAATACACAAAAAGCAATAATAAAAAGCCTATTAAATTACAAAGGTAAATCAAATTAAATTAGTATTACAAGGTTGTTGGCTTCGCAGACTAAGAGTTTGGGTGCTTAAGATCAATTGTAGCAAATGATTATTGCAAAGCGAGAAAATTTGACATTATATTGGTGTAAATCATTGTAAGAGAAAAATAATAATAATTTGAACTAATTTATTTGATTTATAAATTTTTGATGAATATATATTTTGACAAATTTTTATTTAAAAGATACTAAATATATCAAAAGACTATTTCAAATATTTTTTCTTTTGGTAATTTGAAAAACTTCATAATCCTTAATTAAAAATTTACCAGTTGTTTTTCTAATTAGCTTTTCATAGCCTTGAATTTTACGAGTGTTGAATGATTTATCTTCCACCATATAAAAATCACTCCCAAAATTTGGACCATAATCTGGGTCATTATAAATACCCTCGCTTGCTTTTTTTACACGACTAAGAATATGATTTTTGATTCTTTTAAGCTCTAAAGAAAATATAAAACTGTCATTGGTTTCAAGATGTCGATTCATAAAATTAGAATTCCAACCAATAGGATTGTAACCACCAACGATCTCATCTGTGCCCTTAACTCTCGCAACGACGACGATATTAGTTTTCCGATCACATAAATTCCAAAACACATCTTTTCCAAAACCATCCCTGCTTCCACGAAGAATGAGATTGAAATCATATGGGTTAATAAAATCATATGCTGCTTCTTTCTTATCAATCCAAGATGCAATTTCGGTCGCATGTTCATTTGAAATAACTGATGATGTAATTTGAAAAATGTTTCTAGGTGGCAAAATTGCCGAAGAAATATTTTCGTTTGGGGAAATATAATATTTTAAAATGTCTAACATAAAATTTTTTTCGAGAATTTGTTGATACGGATATATTTTTTCTACAATATGTTCATGGGAAAATTGGAAATATCGAATGTGGGGTAAACATTGTTGCAAGGTATTTTTTAAAATTTGAAAATCCTTTTCAATCCAATCATCAAGGTTCAAAGGCAAAATTTTATTTTGAGCAATTCCCCATTGAATTACGTAATCCCAAACTTTAGATTCCTCAAGATTCAAATCATCCCTTTGAATGATAGATACCAAAGCTGCTTCTGGAAGAGTATTAAAATCATTTGATTCAAAAATCAAATTAGGATTTTTTACGATTATATTATTGCAAAAATTAAGAAAGGATTTGAAATTTTTAGTTTGAGAACATGAATGAAAAATTTTGAAAAAATTTAATTTTAGCCAAGAAGTGTGATTTTCAATAAGAAATANCGGTCGCATGTTCATTTGAAATAACTGATGATGTAATTTGAAAAATGTTTCTAGGTGGCAAAATTGCCGAAGAAATATTTTCGTTTGGGGAAATATAATATTTTAAAATGTCTAACATAAAATTTTTTTCGAGAATTTGTTGATACGGATATATTTTTTCTACAATATGTTCATGGGAAAATTGGAAATATCGAATGTGGGGTAAACATTGTTGCAAGGTATTTTTTAAAATTTGAAAATCCTTTTCAATCCAATCATCAAGGTTCAAAGGCAAAATTTTATTTTGAGCAATTCCCCATTGAATTACGTAATCCCAAACTTTAGATTCCTCAAGATTCAAATCATCCCTTTGAATGATAGATACCAAAGCTGCTTCTGGAAGAGTATTAAAATCATTTGATTCAAAAATCAAATTAGGATTTTTTACGATTATATTATTGCAAAAATTAAGAAAGGATTTGAAATTTTTAGTTTGAGAACATGAATGAAAAATTTTGAAAAAATTTAATTTTAGCCAAGAAGTGTGATTTTCAATAAGAAATATTTGAAGCCTTGCGACCAATTCTTCAAATTGGAATTCATTAGCAATCATCAAAAGATCAAAAATATTAGACGATTCAACATTTCTAAGATCGACCGAAGCTCCATAAATATATCTATTGTTAAATATTTTAATAAATAAATTATTGAAAAATTATTTTATAGTTAATATAATTTATTCAAAACAGCACTTACTTTATAATAACATTAAAAGATTTTGCAGAAATTAGTGGTTTATGAATCATTCTAATATTATCTTCATTATTGATAGTTGATTTTTTAAATTCATCATAGAGATAAGGACATCGGTAACACAGAACCGTTGAATGAACTTTAAAAGTTTGCATAACTGGAGATTCTCCAACTTCGATAATGATATTATGTTCATCGCTATTTTCTAAAAGTTTAGTAAAATCATTTGATAGGTTTTCATAAAAATTTAATGCCATATTTGAAAAAGCAGGATAACGAAAAAGATTGTGACAATTTTTTTTCTTTTTCATGTGTATTTGTCGTACAGACAATCACATGATAATATAATACTCAATAATTTGCAAAAAAAAATGTCATTAAAAATGGTTTGATAAGGATAAGTTATCTCAAAATTTCAATGAACTTCTTAAAGATAAAGATGGTTACAATGTCATCACTGAAGTTAAAAATAAGGAAAACTCATTCATAGGATATTCAAATACATTAAAATATCGATCGTCATACTTTCGTAAAAAGTTAGACAAATGAAAATAATATTAAGACCATTATTAAGTCAAGTATATCTGCTCGAATTTTTGCTGACATTTTCAAGTAAGTTATCATCAACAATAAAATATTATCACTTGTTTGTATCATTTTATAAATATAATTTTTTATTTATTATTTATTTTATGTAGATATATTTATGGAGGAATTGATAATTTGGAGAACGTAGAAACCAGATTAATTTTCGATTTAATGCTAGTTACGAACGAATTCGAACTTGGGGAATTGACTAGTGTAAATGGATTTGATCGATCTCTCTTTTGATCCAGATGAAGAATTTAAATATGTACGTCGTGCAAGAGATCGTTTTACTCAATTACAATCAGATAATAGAAATGAGTTTGTTGCACAAGTTATTAAAGAACTTATTGAATTCTGGCCATCAATAACTATTATCAATGGATGACCTTGGCATCTCCAATTTCAAGGACTTGCTGAATGTACTAATGGAAAAATTGGATAAATGAAAAGAAAATATTGGTTGAAGTGACTGGTCATTTGGTTTAAGATTTGTTGTTATAATTCATGGTATTGGTCACGTAGAAAAACTTCCTATATACTTGTTTATGGAGATATACCTCGTGGAAATAGTACTTTAGTTAGTGAATTTTTTGGGAATTGTATTCATGATGAAGAAATTCCAGATACAATTGATATTCATATAGTAAATTTAGACGAAGATATGTAAATTTTATTTTTATTTTATTTTTTAAATTTTATTTTTTTGTTTTTTTTAAATTTATTTTATTTTATTTTATTTGTATCAATAATTTATTAGACCAAGTTTCAGCTACATCTACATCTAAATATATCCACACCTATATCTAAACTAACCACACCTGTACCATCTGAACTGGAAATCCCACATTCAGAACTTTTGCGTCAAGAAAAACCTATGCATCTGGAATCCCACATTCAGAGCCCTTGCATCCAGAATCTTTTCATCCAGAACTTCCACGTTTGGAATCTTTAAATCTGGGACCATCAAATCAACAAAATAATAATTTGAATAACTATAATATTGATCTTTTAGAACAGCTGATATTATGGATCAGGACTTTGATTTAACTCCAGTTTTTGTTGAAACGGCTAATCTGGCACCAGTTTCTGATGAAACTTAAAATCAGGATTCTAATCTTTCGAACCAATATCTAAATTCTGTTTTTCTAATACTGCTCGTCATGAAACTTTACGAAGTACTGTGGTAATAGACTAGAAATTACATTTCAGTTAAAGTAATTAATGTGATTAATATTATTGCAATCCAAACAAATTTAATTTAATAACTATCAAAATTGAGATTTTCTATGTTAAAATTTTTAAAAGAAGGTATAGGTTTACTCGTAACATTAGCTTCAGGATGAATAGTTTCAGCAGAAGATAAATCTTCATCTTCACTTTCATCATGTATTTTTTGATCTGCATTTAAAAAAATACGTGAATGTTCTGTTTTTTTATCATTTATCAAATCTTCAATCCAATTTTCTGATATATAATAAATCATTTCAGCACTTGGACGTTTGGATGGATCTTTGTACCAACACTTTTTTATTAATTCTATGTAACATTGAGGTGTGCATCTATTAATTCTTGGTCGCAGTCCATTAAAAATATCAACAGCTAATTCTGAATTATATGCTCTGTTAGCAAATGGTATTTTTCCTGTTAAAATTATCCACATAAGAATTCCAACACTATAAATATCTGAAGCTTGTGTATATTGATATTTATTCAATACCTCAGGTGCAATGTATGGCAATACACCATACGTTCCAGATGATGAGTTTTCATTTGCAAATCTGCATAATTTATATTTTGAATTATTATATGCTTCAGTTATCATTAAATTCCCAGGGTGAAGATCACGATGAACAAATCCTTTGCAATGAATGACTTTTAATCCCCTAATAAAAGAATTCAATAACCATAATCGTTCAATCCAAGGTAATGATTTATTTTGATTGAGAAAATCTCTCAAATTTTCATTTTTCATATGTCGTAAAACTATTGCATATTCTTTTAAAATTGGCAAAACATATTGAGTATTGCTAAAGCTCACTGTCAGTAATTCTCACTGTCGGTGATTTTCACCAGAAAATTTTCCTTTTTTGGATGAATACCGTGTTTAACAATCGATATAAATTTTGACCAATCAATTTCCTCTATCTCGCGTTTAATAAAACAGTTTTTGCCAAGTAAAGTATAACGCGGTGCTAAAAAATGTGTCTCGGCAAAAAACTTTTTTTTTTTAACATAATCATGGTGTTTCAGCAAAAAACTTAACTGCATTTTGCTTTATTTTCTTCCTCGACAGCACAATACTATACTTGTATGCAAGATTAAGCATTTCGAAGTTTCTAAATACTTTTTAGACATACCTCCAGATATCCCTTTACTGAACAAGAGATTGTACGTGCCAAATACTAGAAAGGTATGTTTTGGCTTATTCATTTGAGTACTTTAACTAAGAATGCTCATAGCTGGTCAAGAAAGTTCTAACTCCTCGCTTCTCTCAANTCTGCATAATTTATATTTTGAATTATTATATGCTTCAGTTATCATTAAATTCCCAGGGTGAAGATCACGATGAACAAATCCTTTGCAATGAATGACTTTTAATCCCCTAATAAAAGAATTCAATAACCATAATCGTTCAATCCAAGGTAATGATTTATTTTGATTGAGAAAATCTCTCAAATTTTCATTTTTCATATGTCGTAAAACTATTGCATATTCTTTTAAAATTGGCAAAACATATTGAGTATTGCTAAAGCTCACTGTCAGTAATTCTCACTGTCGGTGATTTTCACCAGAAAATTTTCCTTTTTTGGATGAATACCGTGTTTAACAATCGATATAAATTTTGACCAATCAATTTCCTCTATCTCGCGTTTAATAAAACAGTTTTTGCCAAGTAAAGTATAACGCGGTGCTAAAAAATGTGTCTCGGCAAAAAACTTTTTTTTTTTAACATAATCATGGTGTTTCAGCAAAAAACTTAACTGCATTTTGCTTTATTTTCTTCCTCGACAGCACAATACTATACTTGTATGCAAGATTAAGCATTTCGAAGTTTCTAAATACTTTTTAGACATACCTCCAGATATCCCTTTACTGAACAAGAGATTGTACGTGCCAAATACTAGAAAGGTATGTTTTGGCTTATTCATTTGAGTACTTTAACTAAGAATGCTCATAGCTGGTCAAGAAAGTTCTAACTCCTCGCTTCTCTCAACTCTCTTCCAGATTGTATAACTGTCACCAAAATTCTTGCAATAATCGGTAACTTGCATTTGTATTCCTCAAGTGGAGTTCGGTATATAATATTTGTATATATCGTTGTATATGTAGATGGACCGAAGTTCAATAAGTAACGTTTAAAATATTTATTTTCTTACAGGTCTCCTAATAGAGCAAGCAGATGGAATATAATACTTACTCTTATACACCGCTACTGCAACGAGATCTATACGTCCTACTAATGACATGTTCAGGTTGTGTATTGTTTTACTAAATTCTACTTTGAATAACGATATGCTTATTGCCCGTTATTAATGTTCCGTTTTTTATATTATTAAAAATGTTTCATTAGATATTTTTATCTTACGATACTGATACTCCATTACTTTTCTTATCATGCAACAATTCAAATTTTCATGTACTATTTACACCTTTATTTCATTTTATTTTTATTATACTTTACAAATGTATATTATAGTTTCTTTTTATTAATCATTACACATCATCAAATTATTAGAACTTTATTATATTAGTTCAGATTTCAAAATAAACATTATGAAAAAGTTATCTTTTTTTGAGACTACAACTGCGAGAATTATGTCCAACACCTTTACAAAAACTGCAAATATATTTGGTTTGAATGGCATTTTCATTTCTAGAGAGTTCATTCAGCATGTTATTTTTTTCATGACGCCTATTATTATTTTAATAAAAATTAATTTTTTATTTCAATTGTTTTGATATATAAAATACTTTAATTTACTCACTTGTTAACAATTTCCACTGCATTCTTTACACGCTTTCTCGGAGCACCTTTAGTACGTGTCTGATGAGGGTTGCTAATACTTGGCAAATTTTCTTTATTGGATATATGATCTGGTTGACTATCATGAATCTCAATTTTTTTTTCGTTTATCCAGTTCCGTAATATCTTATTTATTTCATCTTCACAACCCAATTCAAGAGCTAATCCAATTGCTTGTTTTGCATAACCAAAACCTAGGTTATATTTAGCTTTATGGGAAAGATTCGCCCGAACAGTTTCAGAGAATAGATGTGTATGACGAATTTTATTTAATAAATCAAAATTCGTTCTAACTTGGTGCTCATATACGTTTTTATCATCATTTGGTCTAGTTTTTTCACTACAAATTGTGATCGCGAGTTCTTTTCGAGGGTCGAAGGTCACATCATTATACCATCGGGATGGAATGAGACCAATATGGAACATAGCCTTATTCGAGTTGAGCATCACTGAAAAGAAATGTCGACAAACTAACCCTCTTGTTACAAGCCACATACAAGTGCACAAGTGATTTGCGTCGCCATATATTATCACAAAGTGTTCTTTGTTTTCTTCAATAGTTTTAACACTCCAAACCTCATGAATAGTAGTTTGATTAATGTATGTAATCAAAGAGCGCAAGTTTAATGTTTTAGATTCATAGTCATCTTCTGCAAATTTAATTTTTCCATCATTCTCTTGTATATCAGCATTTTCATCATCATCATTTTGATCTTCATTATTATTATCTAATCGATTTTGCTTTTCATCATATCGTTCTTGTTCCCCATCACTATTATTAGATTGCTCCTCACTATCACTATCGTCAAATTGCTCTTGTTGATTATTATAATTGTTGAATCGTTCTTGTTCTTTATCACTGCCATTAGATTGTTCTTGCTTATTATCATTATCACCGGATTGCTCTTGTTGATCATGATAATTGCTGGATCGTTCTTGTTCTCTATCATCAGATCGCTCTCGTTCTTCTTCACCAAATCGGTTTTGTTCTTCATATTCATCATCATTATATTGTTGTTTTTTTTTATTATAGTTATATTGCTTTTGTTTTTCGCCAATATTATTGAATCTAAGATTTGTATTTTCATCATTACCATCAAGCGTAATACTATTTGTATTTTCTTCAAAGTCATAGATCTAAATAAAAAAAAATTTTTTTAATAATATTATAAATGTATTTCTAGTTGTAATTTCGTACCTCACGGACTTCCCAATTTTCAATTTTTCTTGTGCGGTAAAGTAAACTTTCATTCATTTGACAATGTTGTATTTTTAAAACCCGTGGTGTAAGATATTTTTTAATAGTGCTATCGATTCGTTTAAAATATCTTCCAATAATATTAGATAAACCGACGGTTGGATTTTGATTAGATTGTTCTTCTTGCCGCTCAAATCGCTCTTCTTTATCTAGCTGTAATTGGATCTGAGTGTCAAGCTCAAATAGTGTTATAGAGCTGTTAACAGTTCTTTTAATTAATGCATTATAACTCTCAACACGTTGGGTCGATTGTATTCCCGCATTAAAGGAACGGTGCGTAAAACATAATGCCCAACTGGTCACATCAGTACCAAGTGCCCGTTCAAGGTATTTTCGTGCTTCTGGATAATTAACAAGAAGATCGTCCCATCGTTTTTGGAATTCCTTCTCAGAAAAACTGTTTCGACACAAATTCCATTCCTTCACAAAATTATTGTATTTTTTTTGAAGTTTTCCTCTCAAATTCTTTTCAAGATTCTTTCTTAAATGCCATATGCAGTAATTATGTTTTGTTTCCGGAAGAGTCTCGTTAATGGCCGCGATAATACCAGCATCCGCATCAGTAAACAATACTCTTGGTGCAAGACCGCTTGTAGCACGTAAGAGGCACTCAAGAATCCACTGATAAGTTTCTTTAGTCTCGTCTGAGACCACAGCCGTTGCAGCCATTCGGGAACGTGCATGGTTATCAACAACAATTGTTNTGGTGTAAGATATTTTTTAATAGTGCTATCGATTCGTTTAAAATATCTTCCAATAATATTAGATAAACCGACGGTTGGATTTTGATTAGATTGTTCTTCTTGCCGCTCAAATCGCTCTTCTTTATCTAGCTGTAATTGGATCTGAGTGTCAAGCTCAAATAGTGTTATAGAGCTGTTAACAGTTCTTTTAATTAATGCATTATAACTCTCAACACGTTGGGTCGATTGTATTCCCGCATTAAAGGAACGGTGCGTAAAACATAATGCCCAACTGGTCACATCAGTACCAAGTGCCCGTTCAAGGTATTTTCGTGCTTCTGGATAATTAACAAGAAGATCGTCCCATCGTTTTTGGAATTCCTTCTCAGAAAAACTGTTTCGACACAAATTCCATTCCTTCACAAAATTATTGTATTTTTTTTGAAGTTTTCCTCTCAAATTCTTTTCAAGATTCTTTCTTAAATGCCATATGCAGTAATTATGTTTTGTTTCCGGAAGAGTCTCGTTAATGGCCGCGATAATACCAGCATCCGCATCAGTAAACAATACTCTTGGTGCAAGACCGCTTGTAGCACGTAAGAGGCACTCAAGAATCCACTGATAAGTTTCTTTAGTCTCGTCTGAGACCACAGCCGTTGCAGCCATTCGGGAACGTGCATGGTTATCAACAACAATTGTTAAGGACAAATACATTCGGTATTTGTTTGTCTGTGAGGTGTTATTATTTATTGCAACATCATGAAACTTTTGCCACAATTCGATCTGCGATGGTCTCATCCAAAAAAGGCCGCTAAGATGATTATCCTCACCTTCCAACCTTGCCTCGACAAACCATCTATGTTCTTCGCGTTGTTGTTTTATTAATTTCTCGTATGTCTCGGCAGCATCAGTTTTCATTATTTTTTGACCACGCCGAAAAAGACAAATTGCATTATATACATTTTTTGGATGAATTATTTCATCGGGAAAACGTTTTTGAAATGCACAAATAATAGGACCCGCTCCACAACCAACGCTAACTAAAAATTCGATTTCTTCAAGCATTTCTGCACTAAGACGGCGGTTAGATGCTATGTTTCTATTTTTAAGTAATGGATGATTGTGTTCTTTGCATATAGAAGTAATACGTATAATTCCACTAGTGAGCCCAAAATTGATCCTCCACGGACAGTTTATTTTTACACTTTCACGTTCACGGGTATCTTCTGTATCTGCCTTCTTTTTAGGACGGTATTGGTGCGAATTTTTACATTCAAATGTGCGACGCACAATTTCGCCATGTTTGTTTTTCTCAAGCCGACGCTTTACAACCTCAAACCCAAGTTCTATTGCATGATTTTTAACTTGCCTTTCAACCGAGTTCCAATCTTCAAATTCATCTCCTGTCTTAAGATTAAATAATAGATAATCTTCACTATTTGAATTTCCGAACTCTTCTTGTAACTGTTCAACATCCGAAAGTTCTTCTTCTGAAGAACTTACTGCAAAAAGGGAATACTCGTGCACATCGTTATTATCCATTTTGATATTTTGTAACTCTGTGACTAGATAAATGTTTGTTTTTTGTGACTTGTTTTTTTTAAAATTAACAAAACGCGTTTATTTTTTTTTTTAATCACAAACTGATTATTAATAATTCATATGATTGGCTAATACTCCTAAAAAAGAAATATTTTCCGTCTTACAACTATGATATCCATTTTAGGAAAATCATATTACAAGTGATAATCACGGGGGTGACAATCACCGGTGGTGATAATTACCGCCGGTGATCTTTGGAAAATCCCAAACATATTTATCACGACACTGAAAATTCGCAGTTAACTATGGTTATAAAAATTAAAGATAATAAATACATTTACATTGTATATTATGTGTGTATATTAATATATTTAATATTTACCACCTTTTAAAAATTCTGAACTAATTTCTTGAGAATTTTTAAGTTTCTTCACAGCAACTTGATTTGATTTATAAAATTCAAATACCTCTTCAGGCATATCTATCCATTCTGCTTTCCAAATGCTGCCAAAGCCTCCTTCAGTATGTTTTTCAATTTACTATAATCTATCCATCTCCAAATTTCCCATTGATCTGCATTATCATCTGATTGAGTCATATGAATAATCATGTCAACTTCAGAATTACCATTAGTCCATTTTGGTATTTCTATAAAGTTACAATCTAAGCATGTGTTGTTAGATATATTTGAATTTTCACAATTATGACATCTACGCTTTCACAACAATATTCAAGATTGCATTGTTCATCACTATTCCTTTCTTCAGCTAATTGCAAGTACCACTGATAAGCTTTCTTTTCATCTTTTATTGTTCCAATCCCAGAATGATAACAATATCCAAGATTAATTTGTCCCATAAGATCTCCCCCTTCAGCTGATTTCAAGTACCACTGAAATGCTTTCTCCTCATCTTTTGTTGTTCCAATCCCATTTTGATAACAATATCTAAGATTACTCTGTTCCATATGGTGTCCACCTTCAGCTGATTTCAGATACCACCGAAATGCTTTCTCCTCATCTTTTGTTGTTCCAATCCCATTTTCATAACAATTTCCAAGATTAATTTGTCCCATAAGGTCTCCCCCTTCAGCTGATTTCAGGTACCACTGGAATGCTTTCCCTTCATCTTTTATGGTTCCAATCCCATTTCGATAACAAATTCCAAGATTATTTTGTCCGTTGTGATTTCCCCCTTCAGCTGATTTCATGCACCACTGCACTGGAATGCTTTTCCTTCATCTTTTATGGTATGATCTTGTCCGTTGTGATTTCCCCCTTCAGCTGATTTCAGGTACCACTGGAATGCTTTCCCTTCATCTTTTATGGTTCCAATCCCTTTTTCATAACAATTTCCAAGATTACTTTGTCCGATGTGGTCCCCTTCAGCTGATTTCAGGTACCATTGGAATGCTTTCCCTTCATCTTTTATAGTTCCAATCCCATTTCGATAACAATTTCCAAGATCCGTTGTGATTTCCTCCTTCAGCTGATTTCAGATACCACTGGAATGCTTTCCCTTCATCTTTTATTGTTCCAATCCCATTGTGATAACAATATTCAAGATTATTTTGTCCGTTGTGATTTCCCTCTTCAGGTACCACTGAAATGCTTTCTCCTCATCTTTTATGGTTCCAATCCCTTTTTCATAACAATTTCCAAGATTACTTTGTCCGATGTGAACCCCTTCAGCTAATTTCAGGTACCACTGAAATGCTTTCCCTTATCTTTTATGGTTCAAATCCTATTTCGATAACAATTTCTAAGATTTAGTTGTCCATCACTACTTCCTCCTTCAGCTGATTTCAGGTACCACTGAAATGCTTTCCCTTCATCTTTTATGGTTCCAATCCCATTGTGATAACAATATCCAAGATTATTTTGTCCGTTGTGATTTTCCCATTCAGCTGATTTCATGCACCACTGGAATGCTTTCCCTTCATCTTTTATGGCTCCAATCCCATTTCGATAACAATTTTCAAGATTTAGTTGTCCATCACTACTTCCTCCTTCAGCTGAGCTGATTTCAGGTACCACTGGAATGCTTTCCCTCATCTTTTATGGTTCCAATCCAATCCCATGTTGATAACAAGTTCCAAGATTTAGTTGTCCGATGTGATTTCTCTCTTCAGCTGATTTCAGGTACCACTAAAATACTTTCCCTTCATCTTTTATGGTTCCAATCCCTTTTTTATAACAATATCCAAGATTTAGTTGTCCATCACCGCTTCCTCCTTCAGCTGATTTCAGGTACCACTGGAATGCTTTCCCCTCATCTTTTATGGTTCCAATCCCATTTTCATAACAAATTCCGAGATTATTTTGTCCGTTGTGATTTCCTCCTTCAGCTGATTTCGAGTGCCACTGAAATGCTCTCTCTTCATCTTTTATTGTTCCAATCCCATTTTGATAACAATATCCAAGATTATTCCGTCTCATATGGTGTCCACCTTCAGCTGATTTCAGATACCACCGAAATGCTTTCCCTTCATCTTTTATGGTTCCAATCCCATTGTGATAACAATATCCAAGATTATTTTGTCCGTTGTGATTTCCCCCTTTAGCTGATTTCAGATACCGCCGAAATGCTTTCTGTTCATCTTTTGTTGTTCCAATCCCATTTATATAACAATATCCAAGATTTGCATTGTCCATCACTATTTCCACCTTCAGCTGATTTCAAGTACCTCTTCATCTTTTGTTGTTCCAATCCCATTTTCATAAAAATATCCAAGATTAAATTGTCCCATGTGGTTCTTATATGAAAATTTTCCTCTTAATTATATATAATTTTGGAATATTTATTTTCCATTTATAGTGATTTTTTTTGGGGTAATTATAAAATTTCTAAGTTCTATTTTTATTATTAAGGTCTGAAATGGAATATAAGGTCTGAGATGGAATATAGCTTTTAAATGCGATAAATTTTCACAATTCAGTCATTATTTATTTATTTATATCTGTTGCACAATTTAAAATTGCATCATATGTTATCGATCTGCATTATGGAATTCTAGATTAACGTATCTCGAGGATTTATTATTTATCATTTGTTTTTTTTTTACAAAAAGAAATGATAAGAATATTATTTAAAAATTCCTCAAATTTAGAAGAATGAATATAAAATATATTATCCATTGTTATTTATACTTACCTTCACCAATTTATGAAACTGATTATTACAGTGTCCGATAAAACATTTTGCTGCCAAATAACAACGCAATGTAGTGTTGTGGTAGCACACACACTATACTAACCAAAATATTAGAACAGTAAAGTATTGATGGGAAGTACATTGTACTAAAAATACAGGATGACACAAAATTTATTTTAAAAAAAATATATTTCAAATTCACCACATCACTCAAATTTTGTTTTTTTATTTTTATATCAAAAAAAAAAAATAATAATTTAAAATATACTGCTTATAAATAAATAAAAATTATATATAAATTTGATTATTTAGGTAAGAAAATATTATATAATACAATTGGCATAAAAAAATGCACTATTTACTTGATTACATAATACCACCTTTATTATATAAACAATTATTAAAAATTTACATTTTTACAAATAATAAAATGTACACTTTCTTAATGAAAAAAAATTCATATCCATTTTTTATTTTGTAAGAGCAAATACATAATAATAATAAGTATTAATATTTTGGACCTCTCGAGATATTGAGGGTGCACGAGTTCCACATGGAATGTACACGGGATTTCGAAATGATGCGAAGGTCACGGGAGATGACATTGAGATGACAGTGTAACTGGATGAGTGTGTTACCATCTAGATGACAGATTATTCATCTTTGTACGAAGTATTTCATCCTTGTGTGTCATCTTTAAAAATAGAAAAGAACGTGTTCAGACGCGACAACACAGGATGAAGAAAAATAAGTTCGAAAGTGTATAAAATAGACTGGTAATTTAGGATGTGAAAAGGATCAGCTCATTTTTTACAATTTTATGATTTTAATTTCTTTTGGCATATTCCGAATAATTATGAAAATCTTTTACTTAATTTGTAATAATAAAAATAATAATCTTTTGGTACGCATTTTATAATAAAAATAAATAATAAAGATAGAAACATATTGTTTTGATTTAGCAGCAGAGATAAGACACGCCAAAGCAGTGATATATTTTTGTTGTTACATCTTTGCAATAAGTTTAAAGTTTCGATATACACCGTAATAATTTGATACGTTTTTAATATTTTTATTTCGTGATAACGGTAATATTGGTGAGAAACGGTTAACAGCCCGTAATACCTCTATTACTAATTTTGTAATTTCTTGAATAAAGTTACTGAATAAAGTCTGAAGCTAAGATTCGGAAGTTTGCGTAGTGAGCTGTAAAAAGATATTTTTACTCCACTTACTCACGTACCTTCAGATCGCACCTGTGTGTACTGTGTTAAGAGTTTGTTTTATATATCTATTCGTTGCAAGTAGGCAAGTAACTACTTGATCCTACTGGCGGATAGTGGGCGTTACGAAATATTGCGTACAAGAGTACGTTGAGTTAGTACGAAAAGGGGTGTGATGAGAGTTCGATTTAATGGGACTGATTGACGTAACTTTACTCCTTGTTCTGGGCAGACCGCCACAATATATATATTTTTCGCAATTCATTTTGTCAAATAAAAAATTTATTTTAAAAATTTTATAGTGATCATTAAAGAAATGAAAATAAAAAAAAACAATTATTTTTTTATTTTATTAGTTGAAAATATAACGAAATAATTGATCAAGGCTTTTTTTTAGAAAGGGCTTTCAAAATAAATATTAAAGGAAAGGTGATTGTCAAAGAAATAAATTGATCATCCGCAAAGTGCATCTCGTAACTTTTAGGCTTGATGCAGCAACTTGACACTATGATTACGAATCCTTTTACCAAAAAAAATTTCTAAACGAACAAAAATAAAATAAAAAAATTAATCTAATTGTTCTGCGAACATCCTTGAAAATGGCCCAATAGGACCGCAAGATCTAAAAATCACATGACGAAAATTTTTTTTAATTAGAAATATTTAAATTTTTAAATTTATAGACCTAATTTCATAAAATGAGGAGCCAGAAATTCAAAGTGAGCAGAAAAAATGTCATTCAACCTTGGATTGCGTTATGATTCTGAAAAAAGATTAAAGAATGGGTTAATTTGGATAAGAGAAAGTTAAAAAAATAAAATGAAATAGAAGATTCAAATCAAATATTAATATTATCTTATTTTTATCATCAGAGTTAATTTTCTAAATTATATTTTGTATGGGAATTTTCATTTTTTTTAAAAAAAAAAATATATTTCGAAATGTCATTATGCTTATATAAAAATGACTTTGTCGAATTTTTACAACTCTATTACTCTTAATTATGCTTGACTGTCAACGAAATACAATTTCTTCCACATCTGATATGAGATAATGTTTCTTTCAGTATATCACATGGAGCACATGTAAATATAATCAAAAAAGGCATTGATTGGCATCAAACAATGAATTATGTAAATTTGGAATAAAAAAATTTTCAATAANAATTAATCTAATTGTTCTGCGAACATCCTTGAAAATGGCCCAATAGGACCGCAAGATCTAAAAATCACATGACGAAAATTTTTTTTAATTAGAAATATTTAAATTTTTAAATTTATAGACCTAATTTCATAAAATGAGGAGCCAGAAATTCAAAGTGAGCAGAAAAAATGTCATTCAACCTTGGATTGCGTTATGATTCTGAAAAAAGATTAAAGAATGGGTTAATTTGGATAAGAGAAAGTTAAAAAAATAAAATGAAATAGAAGATTCAAATCAAATATTAATATTATCTTATTTTTATCATCAGAGTTAATTTTCTAAATTATATTTTGTATGGGAATTTTCATTTTTTTTAAAAAAAAAAATATATTTCGAAATGTCATTATGCTTATATAAAAATGACTTTGTCGAATTTTTACAACTCTATTACTCTTAATTATGCTTGACTGTCAACGAAATACAATTTCTTCCACATCTGATATGAGATAATGTTTCTTTCAGTATATCACATGGAGCACATGTAAATATAATCAAAAAAGGCATTGATTGGCATCAAACAATGAATTATGTAAATTTGGAATAAAAAAATTTTCAATAACGAATATTTCTTATTTCCCATGTCGGCCTTAAGTATTGTTCAGAAGGTCATTCTTCTGAGGATTTATGTTCTGATCAACTAAATTACATTAATTTTGATGATGGAACATGTTATTTGTGTTCTCGCGAACATTTTATCCAAGAATTTAAAACTTGGTCTAGTGGAAATGTTAGTATTGATAAAATTATCCAAGAATCTCAAATAAGTAGCATTTACCGTAAGTCACAATGGATACCTTATGATAATTTTCAAAATATCAAACACATAGCTGATGGTGAACATGGATCTGTGTATTCTGCCGAAATAGAAAATGGAATAAAATCGAAATGGAATTTTATCAAACAGGATTAGAAATATGATTTAATAGGCAAAAAAGTTGCTTTGAAAGAAATAAAAGATTCTAGATTTGATATAGTTGAATTTCTTAAAGTGGTATGTTTCTTTATATTCAGAATATAAGTTATTATGAACTATTATTAATATTTCGCAATTTATTAATTTGCCTTTTAATATTTCATGTCAAGATGAATATTATCAATGATATTTTTGATTTTATTGTTGTAAATTTTGGAATTTCAAAAAATCCTTCTACACAAAACTACATTATTGTTATGGAGTTATTTTGTGAAAACTTTCATAATTTTTTAACCAAAACATTTTGGGATTTAGGGTGGAAAACAAAAATAGACCTATTTTTGCAAATATCATTGAGTCTTGCAAGCTTACATGCAGAAAATTTGGTTCATTGTGGCCTTCATAGTGGAAATATTTTAAATGAAGCCTTTCCTTCTTCTATTACAAGTATAGATTTAGAATGTAAATTAGAAAATAATTTAATTTTAAATGCTAATAATAAATATAACAAAATTTATGGATCGATTCCATATATTCCACCTGAGGTATTAAGAGGAAATGAATTTACAAGGAAGGGCGATATTTATAGTTTTGGTGGAATTATGTATGAAATAGTTACTGCACAACGACCATTTGCTGACCAAGCGCATGATACTTATTTGATGATAGATATATGTAATGGCGTAAGACCAAAAGTACCTGATTTTATGTTAAATTGGATTCCAGAATGGTATTTAGACTTGATGTATCGATGTTGGAGTGATGATCCTTCTGAACGTCCAACTGCTGCTGAATTATGTGATTTATTTTGTGAAATATCCAATAAACTTAATTATTATAGAGTGGATAATAATGTTATGCAACAACTTGATATTGCTGATGAAAATCAGCAAAATATATCAAAATCTCAAAAGCAAGAATTATTTGAATTATTTTCACATTCAAATATGTTACATCCTCAATCATATTATATTGGCCGATCTATTCATACTCTTCATGGATTGTGTGAATTATTGGAAGAAATAAAATCTGGGAAATCTTCAGGTATATTCTTCAATAATTTTATTTACAAATGATTGATTACAAATTATTTAAATTTTCTGAATTTTTAAATTTATAGATCCTAATTTATTAAAGCTCAATGAATCAATTATTTTAAAGTCCAATTCTTATGATACTGTTCAAAAGAGTTAAAACCTATTTATGGGATAGTAATTCAAAGCCAAACGGAAAAATGAATATTCTCTAATATTTCAACCTTGGATTGGATTTGATTTCCAAAAATTTAAAGAAAACGTAGTATAGATAAGAGGGAATAATATTACATTTATTTTATTCATATATTAGAAAGTAAAAAATAAAAAATAAAAAAAAAATGGAAAAAATTTTAATCAAATCTTTATTTAAATTATATTTTGTATGGGATATTATTAAAGGAAGTGTATTTAAATTATCCAACCCACCACTTCCTGCAAATTAGCGTGATATGATAAAATGATTCACTAATCAATCACCCTGAGTGAGGAATATATATACTCAAAATAATTTACATTTTGAAATAGTTTCGAGTTCAATTGGGTTATAAAAATGAATAATCGCCAAACACAACGAATAAAAAGTTTAAAATACTCATAAGTAAATTTTATGCCCCAAAAAGAATTTTTTGTGCATCAACACATGATGCATGAACACAAGGTGCAAGTGTATGACAAAACAAATTTTTTTTCCCGAAAAAATCAATTGAAAAATTCGTAACTCTATTATTAATAATTTATTAATTTGACGTACTTTTTTTTTCTTTCTTTCCGAAGCTCTCGTCAAATGAATGTCTTCAACACATGCGAATTAGATTATCAAATTCTTTATCATCACTTTGATCGATCGATATAATATGGACAGACTCAAATGCGACAAGTCGTTTTAATGAGATCTATGTAAGTGATGAATATCTTGAATTCGGAACAGAAATATTTTAAATAAATAAAAAAAAATTCATTGAATATTTTAAAAATGTTGAAAAGGTATGCGTATTGCAAATAATTGTTTTTCATCTGCACAAAAGCTCTTTTCCCGAGTTTTTAGATTGTCACATATTAATGTACATTATTCATACTTCATATCTAATGTTAAGATTTTTGTAAAAGATAGCCGGATATAGAAAAAATCTAACAAAAAAAAAACTAGAATATTATGTAAAATAATTATTAAAAATATTTAAAGTGTTTATAAATTGATTCTGGAAGTTTTTATAATTAATTGGAGTTGGAGTTGTTGAATTTGTTAACTTATTTCCCTATTAAGATTCCAAAATTCGCCTTTTTCTTTATTCTTGGAAAATTCTTCCACTTATTTGAACTTCGATTTCAACTAAATAATCTTTCAAAATTCCTCTAACAATTCATTGAAGGTGGATCGATGAGTAAACCGAGCATCCAAACATCTTCTGATTAATCTAGTAAGTAATTTTGAAATATTAATAACAATTTTAATTATACGAGTGTGGGTTACATGACGTGATAATGATGATGATTAAATTATTAATAATATCATTATTATTGCTTTTAATATTACTACTTGTTATATTCTAATTATTAACGCTCAAAACCAAAAAACACGCCCTCAATTCTTATATCATATTCAAAAACTCAAAATTAAATGAGAAAAAATCATCTGAATTTATTCCCAGCATTCAACGAAAATTCTTTGCTACCATTCCATTAACGAGCAAAAATTAACCCGACCCGATTAAAGGCTGAAAGAACATAAATTTTGGCAAGATAATTTATAAAAAATTCGGAGATGATGGCTAAAATAATTTTAAAAATGAGAAATTCATAGTATGACAGAATGTATTAATCTAACGACTCATAATATTGATCTGGAATTATTGAAAAGGTATTGATCAAGATTAAAATATAATATTATATAAAATATATATAATAAATTTTTTACTATTCTATTTTAACAAATTAAATCAATCAATTACTTACAATAAAACCAATCAAACTAGAACAATGTAAATGTTTGAAATGTTTGGCTGATGAATTGCACGAAGATTACGTGATGTTACTAAACGACATGTAGTTATCAATTAGTCATATTATTAATGTATTATTGATTTTATTATTGTTATTATTTATGAACGAATGGATCGCGTGTTCATTTGTATTTATATTTAATTCATTTAATTTATTATTTATTATTAAAATCAATTAGAAAGTCGAATATACGAATATTCCACAAGTTCATCATCACAGAATGGATTAACTCGAGAAAAAAAATTTGTGATGATGAAAAATTAAAAGTCGGAAAATGTTCTAATGATATGGAAGGAAGGGTCAAAGAAAAATAAAAAGCATTTTGGTATGTTTTATTACTAATTATTTATTTGTTTTAAATTATATTAATTAAATTAATTAATATTTAAACAATAGAGAGAGCAGAAGATATAATCAATGATCGAGTGAATAAATATCCTATACAATAATGATTAAATGGGGAAAGCAAATTCATCAGGTTTTCTTTATTGCTATATAAATAGTATCGACTCACAATTAATAATTTATTTAATTTACATTGTTATTTTTTTAGGCACATACATATTAATCCTTATATAAATGAAGGATTAGATTCAATATCATACAGAGATTATGGAGATTGGCTTTGGAAATCATTAATCAAAAATAGTGTTAATTATAATGATAATAATGATAATATTAATCAGCAACAACAGAAAGATGAGATAATGAAAGAAAATGAAACTGAAGATGGATAAGATTAAATACACATCAAAGCAATGATGTGATGAAAGACATCTGAAACTGAAAATCAATTTCAAAATTTAGAAGAATATTTTAATAATCAAAAGGAGCAAATTGAAAGTTTATTATTGCTTAAAAATTCATTAAATTCATTGAAATCTCAGTTGAATGAAATACTTGACTTGACTATAGAAGGAGAGAAAAAAATAAAGATAGATTAAGGTAATATTTTAAGATTTTATTTTTATTATTTTATTTATTATTATTCAAATAAAAAAATCAAGAAAACACGAATTATGTCTAAATACTGTCACAGGAGTGCAGAGTATTTCGAACAATTTCTCAAATCAGTCTCTCAGTTTGCATCACACAAACAAATAATAATATGCTCTATCTGCCAGTAGATCACAGCTAATACAATCAATTTAACTGGCCTATCTCAAAACAGATAATAAATATAATAAATAATAATAATAATCAAATAATAATCAAATTAATCATGAAGGCACAGTGAGTAAGGTGGAGTAAAAGTAGTAACGCAGTATCAAACAATATTTAATAATATTTCGCAATATCACGACACAAAGTATAAGTTTATTAAAATATAAAATATAAAGTTTTAAAAGTAAAGTATCATTTAACGACAGAAATATTACAGCGTGACGTATCTTTCCTGTTCCTGAATGAAGTTTACTTNAAGATTTTATTTTTATTATTTTATTTATTATTATTCAAATAAAAAAATCAAGAAAACACGAATTATGTCTAAATACTGTCACAGGAGTGCAGAGTATTTCGAACAATTTCTCAAATCAGTCTCTCAGTTTGCATCACACAAACAAATAATAATATGCTCTATCTGCCAGTAGATCACAGCTAATACAATCAATTTAACTGGCCTATCTCAAAACAGATAATAAATATAATAAATAATAATAATAATCAAATAATAATCAAATTAATCATGAAGGCACAGTGAGTAAGGTGGAGTAAAAGTAGTAACGCAGTATCAAACAATATTTAATAATATTTCGCAATATCACGACACAAAGTATAAGTTTATTAAAATATAAAATATAAAGTTTTAAAAGTAAAGTATCATTTAACGACAGAAATATTACAGCGTGACGTATCTTTCCTGTTCCTGAATGAAGTTTACTTTTCTATATAATATTTATTAAAGTATTTTGAATTATTCTGAATTATTTCTAATTATTAATTAATTGTTTATTTATTCACTAACTAACTGACTTGTAACTAACTATTGAAACTTACTCCCAACAACAGTTGTATTTATCACTAGTCGAATGAACAAAAATCGGAATCCTATTGATGGCGCAAATATGCATAAATCGGACATCCTATTTGTGAAAATTCATAAATCGGAAATTCCTATTTATAAATCGGAAAAAATCGACTGCCTATATTTAATTAATCTTAGCAAATTTAGCCATCAATCGGAATCCTATTCATAATAAAACCATCCTATTTTTTTCCATTTGACTAGTGNTCAAATAATAATCAAATTAATCATGAAGGCACAGTGAGTAAGGTGGAGTAAAAGTAGTAACGCAGTATCAAACAATATTTAATAATATTTCGCAATATCACGACACAAAGTATAAGTTTATTAAAATATAAAATATAAAGTTTTAAAAGTAAAGTATCATTTAACGACAGAAATATTACAGCGTGACGTATCTTTCCTGTTCCTGAATGAAGTTTACTTTTCTATATAATATTTATTAAAGTATTTTGAATTATTCTGAATTATTTCTAATTATTAATTAATTGTTTATTTATTCACTAACTAACTGACTTGTAACTAACTATTGAAACTTACTCCCAACAACAGTTGTATTTATCACTAGTCGAATGAACAAAAATCGGAATCCTATTGATGGCGCAAATATGCATAAATCGGACATCCTATTTGTGAAAATTCATAAATCGGAAATTCCTATTTATAAATCGGAAAAAATCGACTGCCTATATTTAATTAATCTTAGCAAATTTAGCCATCAATCGGAATCCTATTCATAATAAAACCATCCTATTTTTTTCCATTTGACTAGTGTATACTTTCTCTTTTGTTTATACTTCATCCTTGTACTTCATACTTCATCCTTTGTGCATCATCCTTCATCCTCACACAATATTCTTCATCTTTCATCCTCGTACAAGGATGATAATCACCTGAAAGTTCATCTAGTGTCACAAAATATCATCTCCCGTAACATTTCACCTGATTACCAATTTACTTCGCCACAAACATTTTCTCCTTCAAAGGGGAGCTCCTGCGACCCTACACCTATTTCCAAGAGGTCTTCCATTAATTGTGTACCCATTGTTTTACAGAGCTGCAAAAATCTTTCAAACTCTGATTTTGGCAGTTTATAGATCCAATCTGGCATAACATTTCAGAAGTTTTTGGCGTACGGCATTCCTATTACTTGAAATAATGATCGTATTCATGTCACTATTTGGTAGATTCGTGCTTCATTTTGGTGGGATTGTTCATGTAATTCTCTTTTTAGTACTGTCATGGTACTTCCTAATTGAGCATCCTGTAGATAATCACCAAGTTTCTTATATGCATTCATTCTTTAACCATTTGTTCCATGTATATCCGTAGCTATTCGTAGAAGTTCGTCTAAGTCATAATCGATAACCCGATCCTGTTTTTCTAGAGCTGTAAAAATATCTACTGCATACATCGTTAACATATCATCATATTGCGTAATAATTTCATTATTCACGGGTTGATCAATTTCTATTACAGTACTTTCTGTTACCAAATATGCACCAGTATTGTCTATGATAATCTGGACTTCTCCTAAAATTTGTGAAAATTTTCTTCGTAATTCGTGAACTCTCCTTTGTAAACTGTCTGGAATTGAAATATTATTCATAGTAAAAAAAAGTTTTTAGCAAAATTTTTCAGGATTTTTTGCAATCTTACGAATTCTTTTAAACAAATCTATTGTTTACTCGTTATCTCACGTGAGATGATAACCCCTTTGTTTATATGATTTCAATCGATTGCCATGTACAGGTCGACTATTAAGAACTTCTCCACTATTGGTTCTTAGTATGTAGGAGCCGTTACCAAAAACTCTATAAATAAAGAAAGAACCAGACCATTTGTCTCGAAACTTATCGCCATTAACATTCTGTAAATCAGATCTGTACTCTAACACCATGTCTCCTGTCTTGTATGTCATCATTCGAATTTTCCTATCATGGGTTATCTTTTGCCGTTTTTGTGCATCTTTAATATTCTTAGATACTTAAATTCGATTATCTTCAAATATTCCCGCAACTTCTCTAGTTCTTTTGTGGATCATTTCTTTAAATTGTTTTTCATCAATTTCTTCAACTGGCCAAGTAATAATATCAAGTTCTATGGGTAGTGTAGGGGCTCATCCATATAATAGATAAAATGGCTCATATTTCGTTGTTCTATTTTTAGTTGTTCAGTACGCGAAAAGTGCTGAAGCTATCAGTGTATCCTATTCTTGCGTTGTTTCCTTTATACATTTCTTTAAAGTTTGACAAAGCGTTTGATTATATCGTTCTGTCAGTCTATTACTTTGAGGGTGATAAGCAGATGTAAGTCTTCGGTAAGTTCCTATTATCTCTATTAGGTTGATTACTATTTGGCTAACAAATACTGCTCCTCTATCAGATAATATTTCTCTTGGGCAACTATGCCTACATATAATTTCGTCGTATAGAAACCAAGCGATAGTTTTCGCATCTTCTTTCTCAATAGCTTTGGCTTCTGGCCACTTTGTAAAATAATCTGTAGCTACTACTATATATCTTTTTCCCATTGTTGTTGGCTTCAAGTGACCTACAATATCTATTCCTAATTGATCAAAAGCTTGTCCTACTCCAATAGGTTGTAATTCTTCGGTTTGTTTAGGTTTACCCTGTCTCTGACATATATTACATATCTCTATGTAATTTCGAATATCTTCACCCATCGTAGGCCAAAAATATCGTTGTCTCATTTTGTCGATAGTAGCCTTTATACCAAAATGTCTGGCATTTGGTACATTGTACATGTTGTATAATATTTTAGCTAAATTTTCTCTTGTGATTACCCTTAGAGGATCGCCCTCTTTGTTTCGCTTATATAAAATATTGTCTTGAACTATATAATGATTCGCTTGTTGTCGTAATTTTTGCCGTTGTTCGTTAGTGTCGTTTGGTGGAAAAGTATAATTTATTAAGTATTCTGTTAACTGATTATAAGTGTCTACATCCATTTTCGAAAAGTTTCAGGATTTTGTATCTTTAATAAATATCTGAGTTCTATTATATTTGTTGTCTTAATTATTTATTCTTGATAGTGCGTCAGCATTGGCGTTAAGCCTTCCTTGCTTATGAATAAGTTCGTAGTCATACTCAGATAGTTCAAAAATCCATCTAGCAACTCTTCCTTTGGATTGTGGACGATTCTTTAGCCATGCTAAAGCGGAGTTATCCGTATATAAATCAAACTTGGTGCCATGTAGGTAATGTTTAAAATGTCGTACGGCCCATATTGCGACAAGGCTAGAGCTCCGCATGAGCCGGCTCGTGAATCCTATTATATAGTAGGCTCACAAGCCGGCTCAAGAGCCTTATAAGTAATTAGGCTCGCAAGCCGGCTCGCGAGAAGCTTTAGACAAGGCACTCTTTTTCTAGCACAGTATAATTTAGTTCGGAGGCTGACAACAAGCAACTGGCGTAAGCGATAGGGTGTTCAAGATTTTCTGTATCCTTCTGGGAAAGCACAGCTCCAATTCCCCAGTCAGATACCACTGGTCGAAAATTTATAAAAACTACACCTATCTGGTACCCGATAGGTGTAGTTTTTATAAATTTTCGACCAGTGTACGTCGGTAACTAGTATAAATCGTTTTGAAAAGTCAGGATAGGTCATTATGAGAGCCGAAGTTAATTGTCCTTTTAATGTATCGAACGCGAGTTGGTGTTCAGACTTCCATTCGAATATTACACTTCTCTTCGTAAGGTTATGTAATGGTTTCGTGATTGTGCAAAGCTTTTTACAAATCTTCGATAATATGAGGCTAATTCCAAGAAAGCTCTCACATTTGTCTTGTTTTGTGAAACTGGATAATGCTGCACCTTCTCAATCTTCAAAGGGTCCGGGGCTATTCCATCGATTGTTATAATATGTCCCAAAAATATTAATCTTGTCTTGAAAAAGTCACATTTTTCAAGTTTATTTTTAGTCCGACATTTTCCAGAAGTGTAAACACATCCTTCAAATGTTCTAGGTGCTCTTCGTAAGTTTTCGAATATATAATAATATCGTCGATATACACTAATACGAACTTCCAAGTAACCTCATGGAAGACTCTATCCATTACTCGCTGAAAGGTTGCAGGGGCATTAATAAGTCCAAATAGGGTAGTGAAAGCAGTTTTTTCCCGGTCTTTAGCAGCTACTTCTACTTGCCAAAAACCTGAAACAAGGTTTAAAGTTGAAAAGAAAGCAAGATGTCCCAAAACATCTAGCATGTTTGCTATTCGTGGTACTGGATATGCGTCAGGTTTCGTAACTGCATTCAATTTTCTATAGTCTACACAAAGTCTAAATTTCCCATTCTTTTTATTTACTACTACAATCACTAGTCAAATGGAAAAAAATAAGATGGTTTTATTATGAATAAGATTCCGATTGATGGCTAAATTTGCTAAAATTTATTAAATATAGGCAGTCGATTTTTTCCAATTTATAAATAGGAATTTCCGATTTATAAATTTTCACAAATAGGATGTCCAATTTATGCATATTTGCGCCATCAATAGGATTCCGATTTTTGTTCATTCGACCAGTGAATAAGTGCGAACCAAGGACTAAACAACTTTCGAATTAATCCGTTCTTTAGCATATTTGCTATTTCCTCCTTCAAAAATTCCAAGTATTGGGACGAGATTCTATAGGGGTTTAACTTGATGGGCTTTGTTTCTCCAGTGTCTATTGTGTGGTGATAAAGGTTTGTCTTTCCTAATTCTAAAAGGTCTTTGGCTACCAGATTCAGAAATTCTTCAATAATTTCATGAACTTGTAACTTATATTGGTTTCCTTTGAGCTTCTCTATTCCATCTCGTACCAAATTGCAATGAATAATTTATATTTCCTTTCGTGGTATAATAAAAATAATCTTCTCGTCTTGTTGATATTCTTCACAGACTTCACATATATCCTGACTTGTTTTTAAATATATGCTACACCAGCAATAGAAATTAGGTCCCGTTGCCTTGTATTGCTCTTAAGTACCTTTCTTTCTTCTAACCGAGTCAAAACAATAAAATAACTGATCATATAATTCCCATGTGACAAGCTTCAAATTCTTGCGTATTTCTTCAGAAATAAATTTATATTTCATATAGGATTCTTGATATGGGAGTTCATAAGTTAATCCTGTGAAGTTTACTTCTTCTTCGTCAGTTTTCGACTTATTACTACTTTCTATATATTCTTTCTCATTATTATCCTCTTCTTTATCTTTATCCAAGACAGTAACTCTAGTATTTCTACAAGAGATTTGAGCCATTCGCTTTTCATCCTTTAGGATTAATTTGCATTCTTGCATCAGTAAATTTTTTTAAACGTAAGCATTCGAAGTCCTTCACTCCAATAACCTTCGAATACCTCCAATATAAACGTAATATTTACGAAGGTTATTGATACCGAAAATCTTCATTTTTATTAATAAAATGTAATACTTCAGAGGTTATTGATATCGATAACCTTCAATAACCTTCACTTTATCATAATAAACGTAATATTTGCGAAGGTTATTGGTCCGATAACCTTCAATAACCTTTGAAAATGAAATTATTACAATAACCTCCGACATAAAAAATTTCCTGATATGGTAATCTACAATGGCTCACAAAAGTACTGCAACAAAAAAAAAATTATCTATGTTGTAGTTTTTTTTTTTTTGTTCCAACGGAGCTATACAATAGTAAGCTTTATTAATACAAGTTTCTTACAATTAAATTATCTATGTTGTAGTATTTTTTATTAATTTTAATAAAAATTTAAAAAAATTTTTATATTTTTATATNAAATAAATTTATATTTCATATAGGATTCTTGATATGGGAGTTCATAAGTTAATCCTGTGAAGTTTACTTCTTCTTCGTCAGTTTTCGACTTATTACTACTTTCTATATATTCTTTCTCATTATTATCCTCTTCTTTATCTTTATCCAAGACAGTAACTCTAGTATTTCTACAAGAGATTTGAGCCATTCGCTTTTCATCCTTTAGGATTAATTTGCATTCTTGCATCAGTAAATTTTTTTAAACGTAAGCATTCGAAGTCCTTCACTCCAATAACCTTCGAATACCTCCAATATAAACGTAATATTTACGAAGGTTATTGATACCGAAAATCTTCATTTTTATTAATAAAATGTAATACTTCAGAGGTTATTGATATCGATAACCTTCAATAACCTTCACTTTATCATAATAAACGTAATATTTGCGAAGGTTATTGGTCCGATAACCTTCAATAACCTTTGAAAATGAAATTATTACAATAACCTCCGACATAAAAAATTTCCTGATATGGTAATCTACAATGGCTCACAAAAGTACTGCAACAAAAAAAAAATTATCTATGTTGTAGTTTTTTTTTTTTTGTTCCAACGGAGCTATACAATAGTAAGCTTTATTAATACAAGTTTCTTACAATTAAATTATCTATGTTGTAGTATTTTTTATTAATTTTAATAAAAATTTAAAAAAATTTTTATATTTTTATATTTATTTTATTTTAAATTTTATGTTAATAAAGTTAAAGTGATTATTACGATTATCATCTTGTGTCACCTGATGTTAATCGATTTTGTTTATTTTATTGTTGCAATTCTTTTGTGACTTATTTAAAAAAAAATTATTTTAAATTTTTAATAATAATAATAATAATAAAACCTGCTTTTCCCTATTAAGAAAAACCTTCCGCCGATCTTTTTTTTAAATTATATTTAAAAAAAATTACCCATGAAACAAATATCTGCCGAGAAACGAGCTAGGGTAGCTGCGCTTCTCGAAAAAGGGAATACTGTTCGTTATGTTGCTCAGGTCGAAGATATTCACTTTTCTATCGTCTCTAGAATAAATAAACGGTTAAAAGAGACGGGTAGTAACGAAAATCGGCCGAAACCTGGACACCCACGAATAATTACTGGCCATGATGAATGAAAAGTGCTTCGACTTATAACATCTAACGAAGCACCCACAGCAATTCAAGCGAAGGAGCAACTCGAAAGGGACGAAAATATAGGGGTAAGTGCTGAAACCATACGCCAAATCCTCCGGAGAAACGGCCTAGTAGCAAGAACTAAAATTAAAAAGCCTTACCTCAAGAAGACACATCGAAATCGCCGATTTGCCTTCGCAAAGAGACATATCCATTGGACGATTTCAGATTGGTCTAAGGTAATTTGGTCAGATGAAAGCAAATTTAATATTTTTAGTAGTGATGGTAAAGAGTATTGTTGAAAGAAAGTGGGAGAACCTTTAAGAGACCCCCATGTAAAACCAACTGTGAAATTTGGAAGTGGAAATATTATGATGTGGGGATTAGGGATGGTAGGCGCAATACGAATTGAGTCAGGAATTTAGCCAGATTTAATTTAGCCAATTGAGCCTGGAATTTAGCTACGGCGCAATCAGGTGCAATGGCTAAATTCTGGCGCAAAGGCTAAATAATAGCGCAATTCTGATTGGCTGGCGCAATTATAAAATTTATTAAATAATTATTTTTAAATTTTTAAAAATAATTAATTTTAACTTTAATTTCAAATTAATTTTACATAACTAGGAGCGATTTTCTACTATGATATTCCTATGACANCCGATTTGCCTTCGCAAAGAGACATATCCATTGGACGATTTCAGATTGGTCTAAGGTAATTTGGTCAGATGAAAGCAAATTTAATATTTTTAGTAGTGATGGTAAAGAGTATTGTTGAAAGAAAGTGGGAGAACCTTTAAGAGACCCCCATGTAAAACCAACTGTGAAATTTGGAAGTGGAAATATTATGATGTGGGGATTAGGGATGGTAGGCGCAATACGAATTGAGTCAGGAATTTAGCCAGATTTAATTTAGCCAATTGAGCCTGGAATTTAGCTACGGCGCAATCAGGTGCAATGGCTAAATTCTGGCGCAAAGGCTAAATAATAGCGCAATTCTGATTGGCTGGCGCAATTATAAAATTTATTAAATAATTATTTTTAAATTTTTAAAAATAATTAATTTTAACTTTAATTTCAAATTAATTTTACATAACTAGGAGCGATTTTCTACTATGATATTCCTATGACAAATCGAAAGATCTGGTTCTTGGCTACAATATGATATATATTTTATTTCTGTAACATTAAAATTTTTTTTTTGACTAGCGTGGTTTTGTTTAATTTATTTATCTAATATAAAATTACATAACAGGTACATAAACTTATATTTTGATTTACAAAAAAAACAGACTAAAACTAAAATAGCTAAGCTAATTAATTTTACGGTCTAACCTTGCTACAAAATAAAATTTTATTTTGAAGAAGCTGAAGCTCCAATGTCAATATTATAAAAGGGACACGAAGACCATGACCCTGGGGAAAAAAAAAAAAAACTTTTATTATTTAAAAATCAAAAAATTCAGCTGGATTAGGTACTTCTATTTTATGTTTTATATTCATTTGTTTGCATTGAACTGATTTGCGCTCGTCAAGTATATCAAAATTAATGTTATGAAGGCTTGTAAAAAAGGTATCATTTAAATGTTTGAAAATATAAAATTTTCGAAGAATTTTTACGGTCTCCTTGGTTTCTGCGAGGGATTCAATTGGAACTTTAATGTTGTTTGGTAAAAAAGTCTTGATTTCTCTTATAACCGAGGCTAGACTTGGTAGAGGTTTTCTTTTAATAATCCAATGCGTGGGAATCCTGTCGAAATGATAATATTTCCTTAATTTTATAAGCTCTGGTATTAACTCTTTTTTTTGAACGGGGAATACGGTTCCAGCAGTTTTATTAGCTATATCCATTTCACTTGGTAGATTAGTTTTGATCGTCATGGTTCCGTCTTGCAGGGTAAAAAAGCTTCTTGGAAGTCGTTTTCCGACAAAATATTTCTCTCGAAGGCGCCGTTTTGCCTGCCCGATATACACGTGTCTTTTAGCGGAATTTTCGAATTGCGGGATTGGGAATAACTTATCTAGACCAAAGTCCAATTTGCTGTAATCTTTTGGAAGTGAAGGTTTCTTTGCTTTATGTCTTGTGAAGGATATATATGTTGACGGGAGCCATCTTCCGAAAGTGTATGTGTCTCGTAAAATGCGCATGACGTGAGGTACATCTGAACGAGATTTAATGGGAAGGAGTTTACGTATACTATTATCTTTAATATCCTGATGTCGTTTAGGTAGTGGTGATTTTTGCACCATCAATTTGTTTTTAACACAATATTCTTTTAGTGTTTTAAAGACTTCGGATAAGTTAATTTGTGTTTTAGGTATTCTCAGGAGATAACATATATTTCGTAAGGTCTTTTTATTTTGATAAGCATTGAGAGGTGGTCCAGCCTTAGCAAAATAGTATTTTAAGGCTATTTCATATTTTACCAGATCATTAACCTGACGTCGTAGTATCGCAGACGGGATTTTTTGTTTCAGTTCTTCGTGAGCAGTATTATATTTGTTGATGTATTTTAGGTTTAAGGTTTCGAATTCTATTTGGTGATTCGGTTTGTTGTTTTTATTAAATGATGTAAAAAAACAGTATTTTGGTTGATGATCTAAATTCCAAATCGAAGCAAGAGGCCACGTCCATGTTTGCATATCCATATTTGCGAGATTGTTATTAATTATCCAATTTATTAAGTTACTATTAGATGTCAGGGCTGAGTAAAATTCTGAAAATTGTTGCTTTAAACATGTATTTTCATGAATTGGTTGTGTGTAATGTAACTTTTGATCCTTATCTGGAATGTGTAACCTGTGTAATAACTCTAATCTATTTATAGATTGTACTGATTTTAATTTGGTATGTGTAAGGGGTTTGTGTGACAAATCTGCATTGTCGATCTCCATTGAATTCTCAACTGTCTCGGTATTTTTTTTCCCAAAAATAATTTCGCGATCGTCGTTAGAAATTGTGGGTGGTGGTGAAAGCGGTTCTAAGTAATCGTGGTTTATATATTGTTTTCTATTTGCATCAGAATTAATTTCGTAATCTTCATTAGAAATTGTAGGTGGCGGTGAAGATTGTTTTAAGTGATTATTAGATATGTATTGCTTTTGTTTTGAACTTGATTCTCCGTGGTCTTCGTATTCAAAGGTTTCATAGTCAGAAATCTCCAAGTTTGAATCTGGGGAAGTTTCTTGATCGTTTTCATCTTCTGTATCAAATAGGTCGGCGGCAGATAAGTAATGTTTCTCTTTTCCTGTATAAAATGTGGAAAGAGTTGCCCCATTATGTTGTTTATTGTCCTGGGCTATATGTCGAGGAATAGGTGGGTGAGCAGTATTTAATATATAATAAGTTGTAACTGGTGGTTCGGTATCTGAACGTATTATTTCTTTTCCTTTTTTCTTTTCTTCCTTTTCTTTTAATATTTTCTGTGTTTTTTCTTTTAATAATTTCTGTGTTTCTTCCCATACTTTCAAACTGTTTTTTTCTCTTTCGCTGGGAACTCTTGGTTTCATTTTTTTATTTTTGTGTGTCATATTTATTTCTAAGTTAATAAAATATATCTATTAACCTAATGGTATATATAAAGGAAACCTAATAAGCTCTTGTTAATGTTATATCGCGTAAAAAAAGAAATATAATTTCTTTATTATTTAGTGTTTTCGAATTTTCGGGAAAGAGTTTTTGTGTAGCATTAAAATTGATCGTTGTAACATTAAAATTAACCAAATTATAGCTATTTTAAAATAATATATTAAAATATTTTTTTTTTTTTTTTTTAACGACAAGTGAGGTCTCCTCTTTATTCATAAATAAAATTAAAAGAAAGGGAAAATCCCTTTAAATTACATTTGAAAAAATAAAGATTGACTATGACTAAATAATTTCGTGAACTATTTATTCAACCGCCTGACCATCCACTTTGAAAGGTATAAGCCTTCCAAAATCAACAGGTCACAACCCCATTGCTGTCTATTTCAAAAAAATTGTTAAAAAAGGACGTTGTTGTCCTATACAAATTAGAAATAATAAATTTTTTGATCTTATTCGCTGACATAATTAAACTCTTTTTTATTGTTTCATATTCTTCGTCTCTTGTTTTGGTTGGTCTTTTTTTATGTTTCCTATCATTTTTGTCTTTTTCTCCACCTTTGTTTTCTTTACTAATGTTTTGCCTTTTTTCCCATTCTAGAAAAGTACTACATCTTTCTGTCCACCTTTGCTTCATTAGTTTCCTAAGATAATTGTATATTTTGAATTGGATGTCTTTTATAATCTGGATATCTGATATAACATGACTTTTGATTTTCTGACTCATATGTTTATATGAAAGACCTCTCATTATATCNAATAAAGATTGACTATGACTAAATAATTTCGTGAACTATTTATTCAACCGCCTGACCATCCACTTTGAAAGGTATAAGCCTTCCAAAATCAACAGGTCACAACCCCATTGCTGTCTATTTCAAAAAAATTGTTAAAAAAGGACGTTGTTGTCCTATACAAATTAGAAATAATAAATTTTTTGATCTTATTCGCTGACATAATTAAACTCTTTTTTATTGTTTCATATTTTTCGTCTCTTGTTTTGGTTGGTCTTTTTTTATGTTTCCTATCATTTTTGTCTTTTTCTCCACCTTTGTTTTCTTTACTAATGTTTTGCCTTTTTTCCCATTCTAGAAAAGTACTACATCTTTCTGTCCACCTTTGCTTCATTAGTTTCCTAAGATAATTGTATATTTTGAATTGGATGTCTTTTATAATCTGGATATCTGATATAACATGACTTTTGATTTTCTGACTCATATGTTTGTATGAAAGACCTCTCATTATATCAATGAAGTTAAATTGATCCGAGTTTATTGTTCCTCTCAACTGTCTTCCCATGTCTATTTTGAGAAAGTTTTCATGTCTATAAGCTTTAATTATATTAGTTTTGCTTTTCTGACTTCCGTAATTTTTTCCTATTAAGGCAATGTGTTCAATATACTTTTCGCGAAGAAAGGTGTTGAAATTGTTACAGATAAAAGGGTGTAATGTATCTTCTATGTCTTTATTGCACATTACACATGTTTTCTGTTTGTAGATCTCTGGTTTCCTGATATTTAGATTTCTCAAAACTGGTAACTCGTCAAAAAGTATTTTTTGGTTAAAGGTTCTATTGTTGCAATCTTCATTGTTAGTCATTCTTGACGTTATCTTTGTGGTATTTGTTAGTTGCATTGTCATTTTCCAATTCGTACTGCGTTCTACATTTAGGTTACACCATTTGAACACTCTGTACTGGGTCCGCCAACTCGCAAATCACTTTGTTTTCCGTTCTTGTTTTGCGAAGTTTTTAATATTATCGTCGAAAATTTCATTGTTCCACCTAAAGTTTACATTTCTCTGTAGGAAAGTTGTGTTTATGGTCAGAACATAACCTTCCAAAGCACCTCTTTTGGCTAGCTCATCTGCTCTTTCATTTAAATAAACTCCGCTATGTGCTTTAACTTTGATCAAGTCAAAAGTAATTTGCTTGCCGTTACATTTATCCGCTATTGCCTGAAAAATGTCGGGATTCTTTAATTCTCGGATCTTTTTATTTGACTTTTGCGTTGTCATGAAAGTCCTAATTGCTGCTATTGCTGATGCGCTATCCGTGTATATTCTGATATTTGCATAACCTCTAACAAATTCGAGTGCCATTAAAACCGCCCATAGCTCCGGTCTTGTTGATGAAGGAGGGCCTTCTATTCTAGCGTAAAAATTGTGAATCCCTCCTGAGTCATCTCCCGGGCAAATTGTTAACCCAATCCCCATCCTTGTTTCTTTACCTAAGCCTCCTTTTTGTGTTGTACTTTCCATGTTTTGCAAAGAGCCATCTGTGTATATATCTAGTTTTGCAAACCCAGATAGGTTTTTTTGTATGGTCGATATCTTTTCTTTCATGTAATTCTCCGTCTTTAACAAATGTTTATGTGAGCTGAGTGCTGAGGTAAGAGTTCTTGTTGTGTATTTTGTTGTTCATTGGTATTGTCTATGTATAGTTTTAAAGATCGTGGTGATATGATGAGCCGTTTTTTGATCCGTTTATCCTCTTTATGACTAGTTGAGACAATATTTTTTCGTACCGGAACATATTTAGCTTGTCTCGAGTCAATTTCTATGAGGCATCGTTGAAACTCCTTGTTTTCTTTTTGTTGATTTGGTTTGGTTATTGTATCTACATTTTTAAGGTGACAACCTTCACAGGGCAAGAGTGGTGATCTCTCTGTGCCGTTTATTATCTCTTGTTGGTAATGTTGAATGATTATGTTTGGTTTATTTTTTTGTGTGGATTTCCTACTAATCGCTCCCAGAATGATCTCTGAGTTTTTTTTTGTGGCGACTGTTTGGAATCTTTGAGATTTCTCGTAAACTATTTCACTCAGAATATTAAACGGGTTTAAGTCTGTGCCCTTATAAAGTGTTATTCCCTCCTATTCAAATTTTGATTTTATTTCCTTATACCAAAGAGGTTGTACCCCTTTGGCCGGTTTCCCGGCGATTTGCTGCCATGGAATGACCTCTTTTAATTCTGCGTTTAAAATTTGGTCCAAAAAAATTACTCCTCTTTTTTTGAGACTTTCTCTGCAGCCGTTGTACCATGAGTTGGATTGCATAAACGAGATGATGCTGTGGTTTCGCCGTATGGTGTTTGCGGGATTGAACTTCTTACTGTTTTGTCGAAGTGAAAATTGTTTTCCGCCAAGAGTTTTAAGATGTCACCTGTTAAATTAAAACCCGCCTTTTTGTTGTACTCTAGGATAACGTTCTTTTCGAAGATCGATTCCGGATTCCACATATGGTTCTGTAGTTGTTGTAATCTTATTTGTGTAGTTATCCCTACCGTGTCCTGTCTATTCATTCTTAACATCAATTCGCGTGCATGCAGTTGAAGTTGTCTATCTGCAAAATTAAATACATAATAACCCATTTGTGAGTGGATCAGGCTATCAAGTGTAGTTCTACTTAATTTACATTTACTTTTAAAAACACTCCTGATTTTTGAATTAAGTTTCTCGGTCTGTTTGTTGTCTATGATCATATCGGTCATTAAGTATTCAATCTGTGGGCATATAACTTGATTGATGATGTATCTACACTGTTTGTCCGTGATTTTTTTAAGAAATATTGTATAGATCGCTCTGTTGACCTTTTTTTTATTAAGTTTTTTTGATGATCCTTCTTTCTGTTTTTTGATATCCATATCCCCAGGTACCTTATCGCTTCATTTTTTCTTTTCACTACTACCGTATCTCCTCCCAAAACGATACTTTTTGTTCCCTCATCACGCCTTCCATTTATAACTATAAGTTCAAATTTTGTAGGATTAACCTTAATACCTGTGAATTCCATAAAACTTTCCACTCGTTGAATTACTTTTGTCATATCGTTCTTATTGCTCGTAATCCATAAAGTGTATCCATGTAGGCTAGAGCTGTGACATCGGCTTTTAGTTCTTCTTTCTGTCCTTTTGCGATATTTGTATACCACGTGGCTTCGCACCTATAGCCTAGTTTTAAATTTTCGATTTCCCTTAAAAGTGGATCATAGAAAATGCACCATAAAAGGGGCGAAATGCTATCTTCCTGATCTATGCCCTGCTCTACTGTGTAACTTTCTGTCAGACCGAAATCCGTAACGCCAAAATTTATGCGGTCATTAGTCAAATCGTTGATTACCTGGATTATACTCCACGGGAGTTTAATTCGATGTAGAGCCGCTGTAATCAGGTTTTTATCTACCGAGTCAAAAGCTTTTCTGATGTCTTGAAAAAGGAGCCACATTTCATTTCCGTGTTCTCTGGCATGTTCCGTTATATTATTTAAAATGTGGATCGGATATGCTGTTCTTCCTCCAGGTAATCCTGCCCAGTTACTTGCTGATAGTATTTTATTGTTTGCGAGGATTCTTGCTAAGCGGTCGTTTATGATTTTAGTAAAAATTTTTCGGCTCGTTTCCAGGAGCGTAATTGGTCACGTGATCTCTAAGTTCCCTTCCCAATCTTTTGGCTTCGGGATTAGGGTTACATTGCCTACTTTCCAGTTCGTTGGCACTTTCCCATTATGTATTATCTCGTTGAAGATTCGCGCCATGTAGTTTATGGCGTGTGGTCCCAAATGTTTGTAGAATTCGTATGGGATTTGTGTTGGCCCGGGGGCTTTACTGTTTTTGTATCCTCGTATACATGCTGTTATCTCTTCTGAATCTATAGGTTTTATTAAGTCGCTATAGGTTGTGTTATTTATGTCTTCTCGTGGTTCGTATTGTTTGGCTCATTGTTCGTTTATTGATCTTTTTTCAGCCGTTTCTTTTTTTGTCCATTGAAACAGGTGATCTCTGACTAGAAATTTTACTTTGCTAAGATCTGTGATTATTTCAATTTCCTGTTTCGATCTATCTATAACTCTATCTAAGGTAATTCTTCTCGGTTTGATATCGAGGATGCTGTTAATCATTCTTTTTTGGTTGATCAGTAGGAATTCCTGTCTATTTCTAATCCTTTCTTTAATTTCTTTTAGTTTGTTGCGTAAACTTTCTCTTTTAATTATTGTGCGTGTTGTGCTCCATAATTTTTTTATGTTCTGAATCCATACCAACTTGTGTTCCACTTGGCCTTCCCATGGGAATGAATTTATTTCACTCGGGCTTGTTTTCGTTATTTCGTCGTGTACGGCAAGGAAAGCTTCCGATTCGTGCGAAGGTATTTTGGATCCTCTTGCTATCTTTGAGCCCGATCTGTATAAACGCCTTAAGTGACCCAATAATTTGAAAAGAGGGTGTCTCTCCCTTATTATACATGTTCTGTTCTTTGGAGTTCTTGCTTTTTTAAGGTTACCGCTTCCATTCTTGATCAGTATTCTTTCAAAAGTTTTCCAGTCCGACTCGACATTGTTCGTAGGAATGTTGTTGTATAAATCCCTTTCTGTTGATTCTGTGAATTTGTTCCATTGTTCTTTTGATGTTAGCTTCGTATCCCATAGCATTTATGGTCTTTTATTCATGTGTTTGTTTGATGCGTATTCCCTATTGTTGTACCAGTTTCGGGCGTCTATTCTGGTGATAACAGCATTATAGTCGCTCATTACTTCTAGTTCTGTATTTATTATGCGGGTATCGATTACATCCTCTGCGAAGCTGTTGTTTATCCACACATAATCTATTCTACTAGATGGGTGTAGAGATCCGTTTTTTGAGACAGAGTGCGTGAAATCTTTTAATAAGCCATTGCATAGCCTGAAACAATCCTGGTATCCTTTGTATTTGATGGATTTTAAAATTTTTCCTATGGCCTCTTTTTTTTTGCTTCCGCTGTTGGTGTCTACTCTGTTTAACGCTTTGTTTACCACCGAATTAAAATCCCCCATTACAAGGGAAATCATATCTTTGCTTGTGGCTTCCGAGGTTTTGTTATTTAACCAAGTTAGTAAGTCGTTTGTTTTCTTTGCGTCTGTTGATATGCATGGTGCATAAATTCCTATAATTTGTATTATATTTTTTCCCTTGAAAGACATGTAAATGCATATTCCGTTGCCCTTGCATCTGTCTACCTTATATACATGTTTGGCTAGATGGCTCGATACCATCAGGCCAACTCCCGTTCCTAAAATTTTGTCATCATCCGAGGACCACCACGTGTGATATCCTCTACCATTTCGTTTCTTCATTTCTTTCTTTTGTAGTGAAAAAACGTGTTGTTCCATTCTAGATGATGTTTTCGTCTCCGTGATGGCCATTATGTCTAGTTCATTTGCCATACAGTATTGCCACCATACTTTTTGTTTAACCATATCGTTTATTCCTCTAATGTTCTGAGTGCCTATTTTCCATATGTTTGATTTATATGCTTTATCTCTTTTCCCTGGGCTGTTTTCAATGCTAACTTGTTCTGTGGCATTTCCAGATGATGTTGTTGATGGTTCATCTTTATTCCGCGAAACTGTGTGTTGGCTTGGTTCTTGTGTTCGTGGTGTTAGCTGTAGTAGTTTATTATTTTATTTTATTTTATATTATTATATTTTAATTATATTTTATTATTTAATCAATATTTATTACTTATTATTATTTATTATTAACTATTAGTATATTATTTCTATATTTATAAATATTAATGTAAATCACTTAGAAATTAGTACAACAAATATGTATTACGACTGTAGATCAATAGCGTAGAGTACAGCGTAATAGATAGCGTAGAGTACAGCGTAATAGATAGCGTAGAGTACAGCGTAATAGATAGCGTAGTGTACAGCGTAGTCAATAGC